>JASFAT010000354.1:0-30124 GCA_031353405.1 Baronia brevicornis
TATAATTATAAACAAATTTATTCGGTTTTCTTGTAAAATTACAAATGTAACATTTAGAAACGTTTAGGTCTAATTTGTTTACTATACAGTATTCTTCAAACCTTAATAGATCATTTTGTAAACTCAGAGCATCGGTGATATTATTGACCTTTCGAAGGATTTTCATGTCGTCAGCATAAAGAATTATTTTAGAATTTATAAAGCAGGAACCAATGTCTATAAATAGTGTAAATAGAAGTGGGCCTAAAAGCGATCCCTGGGGAACACCAGAAGGGATATGAAATAATTTAGAAGAGTACCCACCAAGGACAACAGTTTGACAACGATTTTTGACATAAGAAGAAAGCCACCTAAACAGATCACCCCGAATACCTACACGTTGAAGTTTGTCCAATAACACTGAATGGTCAATTCGGTCAAAACACTTGGAATAATCATTCGCCTCCGATCCGTCGGACTGTGCGGACGTACTTCCGAAACGCTCTTGCGCCCTCCTCTCTGAGGAGAGCAGCCAGTGTTTTTCGACATTTTGTGCTTGAGCTCCGGCTCGCACTCCCTCGCGGCCTACGCGATCACTATTTACGGATTCCATATGCGTAAACAAGCAGTGCGTTTCTCTCTGTTGGCGGGCGCTTTACTGGGCCTTACCCGGTGGTTTGCACGCAACAAGGAGAGCAACGCAACGCTCTTTTTACTGTTTTTCGGTGACAGTGATTTGATTTGTGTTTTCCTTTTGTGCAGTGTTATTAGATACCTTCCGTCTGGGTAAGTCATTTCACTATACTCTCACCCCGGTTTCGCCCGCTAGGCGCGGAACCGGGTCCAGCCTAGACTAGGCACTCACCCTCCACACCAGAAGGCGTGGAGGTACGAACATCATCCTAACCGCAAGCTGGCCCTCTGCCACCATGGCTAACCCCGCCGCCGCGATGATTAACCCCGCTGACGCGGAAACTTTCATTTCGTATATTTTCGCACGATATCCACATATCGTGGCTAAATTCATCAATCGTAACGACGTGGTCGGTCCTTCCGAACCACTTATACTCGATTCGCCACGTTCATCGGACCCGGAGTCTTCCCCTGCGGTATCCACCGCACAGGTCTTCGTCCCGGAAGACGTTCAGCAATCCCAAGAGGAGACACCGATGGATACCGACAATAAAATGAATTGTCATATTTACCAAATAATAAGTGCTGACGTAAGTTTTGACACACCTGTATCGCTCACCTGTTGTTTTCTTACATTGTGGGTGGGGGTTGTTTATATAAGGCGTCCGTTGTAATGGCGGGTCACTTTTCGGTTGTCTTCCGTAGAGTCTATTATACCTGAAGATGCCTAGTGTTGGGGCGTAACACGTGTCGTTTACAAGATTGAAAAGTGATAGTGTGTGTTTGGTGTTGTGTATAGTGGTTGGTGAGTGGAGAGTTGATGGCCGATTTTCGGTAAGTTTTTGGTTTAAGTTTCAAATAAATCCACTAAACCCAACGAAAAACACACATTATTAATTTTCTGTTATTGTTTTGCTTGTCGCGGATCTTAGCTAAGTAAAACTTTTGACTGTCCATATAGTGATGGATTTCCGCAAAGTAACGCCTGACTCCATTAATAATCCCTTATACTTGATAGCTGACTCATGAGGCAACTATGTTTGAAAACGAGACTAATAATTAAAATAAATCGCCTTAATTAGTACCCATATTATATTACATACGTGATTTACAATATTATGGGTCTAATTAACAAGGAACCTTCAAATTATTTTGTTAAACAAATTTTAAATTTCAGAGATAGCGAGATTTGTACCCAGAACTTGTAGTTTAGAAATCGTTTGGCTATCCTTAATATTTCTTCTATATTCGTGTCTCGTTTCGTTCAGAATTGTCACTAATTCAAAACGAATATCTCCTTTTCAAACTCGATGTTTAGGACTGGGCACTATATGGATTTCTAAATAAGGTAGGTATTTGTAAGGTGAGTTCGTTTTTCACATTTAAACTTAAAATCTTCAATTGCATAATAGATTGTCAATTACTTAAAAGCGAAGTATTATTATTGAATTTACGATTTTAACTCAGTATAATAATCCATAGCAGCCACAAAAAAATCCATAGGGGCGATCAGGGTAGCTACGAATAGTGCCGAAACGGCTTATTAATTTGTTAGGGAAGAAATCACGAAGAAGCTTCGTGGTGTCTCTAACGGTGTGAGACGTAGTAACATCTTGTTGAAACCATGTGTGTGAAGTGAAGGCAGATTGTTCTTTCAATATTGGCAACAATAATCAGTATGCACGATAACATTCAAATCTTGCAACGCAAGTGGACTTGGATAGACCATACTCTCCGAAGGAACCGTGATCACGTTCCCAGACAGGCGCTGGAATGGACTCGTCAAGGTAAAAGGAAGCGAGGCCGACCCAAACACACCTGGAAGCGCTCCCAAGCGGCCGAGATGAAATCCATCGGGTTGACGTGGCCTGAAATGAAGCACGTCGCTTAAAACCGATTCCAATGGAGAAGCACTGTGGACGCCCTCTGCCCCACCTCGGGACAATAGGACCATAAGAAGACCGATAACAAACACCATTCACGATGATGGCTTGCCCTTGACAATTGTTAAAAAAATACGGTCCGATTATTCGACTGCTTGACAATGCACACGAAACTATGACTATGAGACTGTGTAGTGGCTTTTAATGTTTCAAATGTGGATTCTATCTTTTAGGTAACTAATAAAAAATGGCCTTTATCATGCCCCGGCCGTGGATTGTTTTCTGTTGAGTTTGATGCCCGCAACCTTCGTCCCCATGTCCGAATAAATTTTTCACTGCCAGGAATGATTGGCCTTAAAATACGCTTTAATTGTGAACACACGTTATTTACCCATCCACTGTGACATCGTAACCATAGATTATACACTATATTATTAAAGATGCACAACTCTAGAATAATAATTCTTTAAATTATATGGTACCCTGGGCAGCACAGGGCGTAATTAGTACCAAAAAACTCAATAGCTAGCATGTCGGAAAATCTAAATGGGTATTCAATATTTGAAAATTACTATCATCATCAACAGCCTGCGGCAGTTCACTGCTGAACATAGATCTCCCCCAAGGAGCGCCCCCTAGCCCGATCTTTGGCTTTACACAGCCACCAGTTTCTGCCAGCCGCCCTGCGCAGATTGTCGCACCATCTACATTTGCAGAGACGCAGTCTCCACTCCAGCACTCGTCTGCTCCAACGATTATCTGATCTCCGACAAACGTGATCAGCCCATTGCCACTTATGTTTTCTAATTCGTGAGACGGTGACTTTGGTTCTTTGACGGATTTCTTCATTGTGAATCATATCTACCAGAGAAACTCTGAGCACACTCTCTGAGCGACTCCGAACTTGTGAAACAGACGGACTGTCAGTGTCCACGTTTCGGCACCGTAGGAGAATATAGATAGGACACACTGGTCGGAGACACTGTCTTCAGGCTCTGAGGTATGGGCGACGAAAAGATTGAATGAAATTTCCTTAATGCTCCCCAGCCTAGCCGATAGAAGAATATCAGCTTCTTTCTCGAAGTTGTCTCCACCCAATCACATGACCTATCTGAGGTAGATATGCTACTAGACAACTTCGCGTTTTTGACCATTGACGATAGTCGATTGTGTATCCAGACAATCATTGACTTTGGTTTTATCGAAGTTCATGGCCAAACCAACACATCGAGAGGATTCATTTAGGCTGTTCAGCATTTCTTGCAGTTCTATTAGCAATTCTGCCAAGATCGCGATATAATCAACAAAATGCAAGTGTGAGACATACTCACCGTTTACGTTTATGTCGCGTCCTTTCCAGTCTAGCGTCATGAAAATGTCTTCCAGCGTAGTAGTGAACAGTTTTGAAGATATGACATCCCCCTGTCTCACCTCACGATACAACTGGATTTGTTTTGTTTGACTACCTTGTATTCGGAAGGACATCAAGGCGGCGTTGTATAGTAATCTCAATACCTCGATGTATCGTTGATCTACCTGGCACCGCTGCAAGGCTTCCATAATAGCCCAGGTTTCGATAGAGTCAAAGGCCTTCTCATAGTCCACAAAATTGTGCCTCTAACTATTAGGTGCCATTAGTTTCCACACAATTTTCTTTCCACACAAATTTCGTCTTTTTTATGACAGTTTCACCCCCTGATCGAGACTAAATAACTCGCAAGAACGATAAAGGTAATGCAGCTCGCACTTCTTAGCTTAGTGATTGTAGAGGAATTCCAAATTTAAAACCTAATTATGCACCGGATACCCTTAAGTAGCTATATTTCATAATTGCATAAGCAAATACAGTTTACTCACTTTTCTTCTACTAATATAAACTCGTTAAAAGCAGCATCGAAACTCTAATAGTCAAATAAAAAATAATTAATTTGTTAAGAAATCATATTAACCTGATAATATAATTCGTTTTTTAAATTAAATAAACTGAACTTAACCAAGTGTGTAATGGTGTATCCATTACACACTTTTGGATAAAGTAATAAGGCAAAAATATTTCATAATATATGTGTATATATTTAAACTTAGCCCTAGTGATTCAGTGGGATATAAGTTCAACTTGTTTTGCGGCACCAAGCTACTAAACTGACTTTCAGCCCGATCCTGTACCTATGAATTTATTCTTTATTTGCAGTTTCAAGCACATATTTACATCGTGCTTTGTAAGCCTCTTGGTGGACCGCGCTACATGCCGTTAAATTAAGAAGAAGCCTGCGCCCACTACGAGAGACATTGGAAACTTCATGTGATATTAATTTACTTATTTAAACATTTTTATACCATTACTCTTTCAGAAATGTCCTGTCCCCGATACATGGTACACGTGGTGAAGAACAGCTCCAGGGCTGAGAGATTATCCTCTATTGCTGCATTGCTGGTGCTTATTACTTGTATTACTCTCATCGTCTATTTCACGCTCCGTGCCGGGAAGACACCGGACGATTTAGTAGACATTGGTAAGTTACCCATGCAATGCCAATAGACATTAATAGTCATACATATATTTATACCGATACAGGAATAGAACCCGTGACCATTTTCTCCATGGTAACTTCGCCACTGAATCAAATAGATAGAGAACTTTACATATTTTTTTACAACCTATACGCCGCACTGTTGCGTAAGGACCTCCTTATATTCCAGATATAAGGAGGCCCAGACAGAATGGACAATTAATTTAAAATTCCAGGTTCCCCTTCGAATTGGAAAACTTTATATGGAAATGCACGTATATAGGTTGGTGCATCCTGTATCTGCACAACAGGTGACGCTTTGAAATATTATATAAACCAATGAGGACTGGCAAAGGCAGTATTCTTCATGTTTCCAGAAATCTTCAAATGGAAGACGGGATGAGAGCACCCCATCTATTTTGTCTTTTACAGTGTGTCAGTATACGTTATACAATCAAAGCAAGCTATGTATTGCAATTATGGTAAAGCAAATATATAGTGAACTATTGATATATTTCTAGCCAATTATCAGTGACTATTATTAAATTTTGCCAATGTGAAATGAGTCTTAAGAATGGCACAATTAAAAAAGAATCAAAAAACATGAACTTGAACGGAATTGAATGAATTTGAACGGAATTTGAACGGAAACCCCTGCACCATGGGTATACTCGTGAAATTACCAGGGAGCTAAAAAAGAAGAAGAAGAATAGCTAAGAAATAAACTTGTGTCCGAAATTGAAACCAGACTCCAACGGGTATCAGATTGGGGCAATATCGGTATCGGGGCAAACAAAACCATATTTATTTTAATTCCCATAAGACACACGTTTGCGCGTTTTCCACAAAAAGAGTCCCATTTGTCGTATCACCTCACTTTGAGAACAGTCGCCTTAATAAAATGCCAAATAACGGCATCCTAGGCGTTGACATATCGAGTGACGTTGAATTCCGTAGTTATTTGGAGGGAAAAGCTAAATTAGCTTTTAAAAAGCCATGGCGTACTAGATCTAAATATAGATATAATAGATAGGGAACAAGCAGATCGAGGCAGTACTTCACATCCGCCCATTGTCTTCAGCTGTACAAAGCACAAGTGCGGCCACATATGGAGTATTGCTCTCATCTCTGGCCTGGAGCTGCCAAGTACCAGCTCCTTCCATTTGACCGCATGCAACAGAGAGCGTCCAGAATCATCGACATTGCAAGATTTCCGATAGGCTCTTTTATCTGTACGCAGAGATCTATCGTCTCTCTGTGTACTGTATCGAATTTATTACGGCGATTGCTGTGAAATTGTTTAATATCCTCCCAGCCTCACAGTTCCACCATCGCACTACGCGCTACAAATATAGATCCCATTCACCTGGATTGGATTGGATTGGATTATTTACGGCGCATGCATCAAATGACTTAATATTATACATTAATATTTCTTATAGATTTCAAATATTACTATTTTTGCTCTAGATCAAATTTTATTTTTTAAATATTTTAATAAAAATGCATCCACAATAATCCAAAAATATTTTTTTATAACCGTAGATCCTCAAGAATGGTATATAACAAGAGAAATGTGGCGGTCTCAGCATTTCATAAGCAACTATACCACTGAACGCTTTGACCCTCTAAAGCTCGTCATCATACAACATACCGTAAGTCCTGAATGCTCAACTTTCGTCTTGTGTGCAGCCGAAATTAGAAATATGCAATCTTGGTTCATCAAATATTACCATTACGACATACCGTGAGTATTTATCTTGTATGCAAGATTCTTTATATTTATTTATTTTATTAACGATATAATGTTTATTTATTCTTTGAGTACAATTTCTAGTACAAGGGCAGACTCAATGGATTTGGAGCGCCATTACGGGCACTCTAAATCATTGCTTTGTTTAAAAAATCTATTTTCCGCACACTGAACAGTTTTTTTCAGGCAGAAACACCTACCTTCAATTAATAATAACAAAATCTTGGCAGAATTAATGGACTGGCTAAACCGGAACTGCTTTCTCATTTGCCTATTTCATAAAAATTTAAAAGCTTACAAATCCTATATCCTTCTCAAAGGAAAACAACGCTTCTGCAGTACCTCTGGTGTTGTAAATTACCACGGGCTATGTTGATAGTTTTGCATCGAAACGATTACTTGTTTAATGCCATTTCCAATAAAATGATGACTATTATTCTACAATTCACAGGTATAATTTCATAATTGGGAATGATGGACGCGTCTACGAAGGACTAGGTTGGGGAATAGAAGGTGCCCACACCCTGAGTTACAACCGTTGCTCAGTAGGCATTGGTTTTATAGGTAAACGAATAAACTATACAATGCATACCAACAGAAATACTAATAGTATCCCAAGCTTCTTTTCCTTCGTGTCTTAATTCAATATCTTAAGTTTTTATTTCATCATCATCATCATCATAATCGTCAGCCAACGATAGTCCCTCCCAAAGCCCACCACCTGGCCTAATATTCGGCTATATGCATCTAGTCTCTGCCAACCGCTTTGGGTAGATCGTCGTTCAATCTAACCCGAAGGCGCTCGTATCCTGCAACGGTTCTCGTTTTAGTTTTGGTTTACTACAAGACTATTTTTATATCTCTCCTTCATAAGCATATATTAAATCAATAGGTAATCTATGAAAAATTAAGAAATATATTTTAATTAACGTGTCACCTAATAATTTATTATTGCTTAAATATGTTTGTTCACGCCGTTCGCGCCCACCCTCTGCCATGTATAATAATATGCCATGCTTATTTTTATTTGTAACTAACTACCTTGAAATTTATAATTATAAAAGTTCCCACTAAATTACCTTTATTTTTACTAAACTCGGCCGCCCGAGCAATGTTATCTTCCATGCTTTAATGATAGTCGTTCTAAATATTAATCTCATAATACTTTTGCTGTTGATTGCATGAAATTCTGCTTATCGAACATAAGTAATAAAACTTTATAGAAACACATTACTTTGCGTTGTCAACAGGTGATTATCGTGAAGAGTTGACAGTTCACACTAGAGTAACGGAAGCACAGTTGGAGAGGGCTAAAATGCTGCTACAAGACGGCGTCCGACTTGGGCATCTAATGCCCGACTATGCTGTACTTGGTGCAAAGGACCTCCGTTTAACGGCCAGTCCCGGATCTAATCTGTACAACGCTATTCGCGAATGGAAACATTACGATCATGTGAACCAATGGCGAAACTCCACCTGTGAAATAATGCACGGCATGGATACATAAACGCTGTCATCGGTACGAACATACCAATTGTTTTCATAATAAACGAACGTTTTTGCGATAACAATTGTAATAGTAGTGTTTAATAGTGGTACTTATTCTACGGCACAAATTGAGAAGTACCACACTCTCATAAAATATCGACGTCAAGTGGTAGCATTTTACTGTGTGAACGGATTGCATTAGGATTCATCCTAGCGAAATCCGCATCCGCAGGGACTTTAGGTCCAATATATTTATTTATTACCTTCCTTTCTCAGTGCTTCCCTTTGCTGCACCTAAGTGAACACATCTGCGCTTTTCCTTTCTCATACCTCATTAATGAATTGTCTAATTTTTATAAATCACTTTTTTAAACAATGATTAATGATGGACCTTTTTACAAAATGTAAAATCAGTCTGCAGCTGGAACTCATTTCTCATTCTGAACTCATTCAAATGGACCAATATTATTTATATTTTTAAGTTATTGAGAACATTTGTATGAAATTTATTTAAATTTCCTATTTAGTATTTTATTAGTAAGGTTTTAATTAAATAAGCTAAACGATTCTTTTTAAGTGTTTTACGATAAAAAGTCGTAACAAACAGACATAGCCCATATTAAGACATTTCTCATTTGATTAGTAGTTTGATCGTCGTATCAGATTTTTTAAACATAATTAAAATAAAATGATTTACTAACATCCTTCAAAGATTGAAAAGACATTTATCTGCTTCAGCTGGATGTTTCAAGTTTTTTTTCCTATAATATTGATAAGAAAAAGACTTTAAACATCAGCTGAAGCAGATAAATGTCTTTTCAATCGCATTTAGGTATTGTGCAAGAATTATAGAATTTGTTTATATTGACATAAACTCATCGAACCATTATTACTTAGTGGTCTTAATTAGAGATCACATTTTTATTGACAATTGTATTGAACTTGTAATTCGATACTTCTATTAGTTATTTTTAGGATGCGCAGTATCTTTTATGTAATATTATATCTATTCATCGGCCAAACACCAAGATGGTATATCGTTACCAGCATTCCAATGGGCATTCAAAAAAGTGGCAGTGTGTACATCTGTTTAATCACAATTTTAATAATATACAAGATATAGATAGGTATAGACATTTGGCATGGATAACTTGTCCTTAAAATACAGTTGGTGTACAAAATAAAAATAAAGGCTTACGATTATTCCAAAAGTTGTAATTCTGAGTCTTCAATATCATCTTTTAGACAAATGGGATATTTTGCTGATCCAGAGGTTCTTTTAGGCACTGAATTACATATCTAAGTCTGTTATCATATCTTCATATTACATATAGTGTCGGATATATTATTAATCGTGGCGCTTAGGTTTGTACTAATGGGAGTAATATTTATTAATACAATATACCAATCTGAATAAACATAACGATGTGATATAGTGTGAACTGTGATGCACAAAAATGATTTACTTAATTCTAGTTCCATTTTTCCATTTAAACCGAAAAAACATTAAACATTTTAAATTCTTATAGTTGTATGTAAAAAGTGAATATAAACATCTTACAACTAAAAGATAAACGCTTAGTCGGAGAATTGGCGACGTATTTCGAGGTGGTATTGTAAGCAAAATGAAAATATTAAAACAATTTTGTAGTATTCGATTATTTGTTGTAGTCTTTATTGGACATAAGATAGTAGGTATATAATATTAAAAAGGTGCAAGAATAAATATGTACAAAACGACTTAACCCAAAGAGGAGTTACATTATTCAACTAATAAACATTCATTATTAGTAACAATTAAGGGCTCGAGACTGTGGAGACAGTAAAATTATTCTTACTACTGAGCAGTATAATAATATATGATTTCTCAAACGAAGAGGATACTGATTTATCTCATTATTAATATTCCCAAAAAAATATTTTTTTACTGTACCATTCTGAATTTTTTTAATTTTTATTTACCAATTTGTTTTTTTTATTAAAATCTATACTAAAATTCGGACAAACACTACCATTTTAAATAATTGTCCGAAGCAGTTTAAAGATTTTTCCATTGCAACACGAAATAATTTCATTTAATAGACCGAAAAGAGAGCGCTAAGGTTAGAATTAACCGCAAACGACGTTCCCAACACTAGATGCCTTATTTAGAAATTAATTATTATTGTATAATACCATTTATTTTTACCTAAAATACCTTCTCTAAATTTGTCACCAGTTCTTTGACCAGTAGAATAAACTTTGGAAGTATTAGTTTTCACATATAAATGTGACACAATTTTTGTACAAACAAGAACATATAGATTAGGGACAAGTACGTAAAGCGGGTTCACTCACAAATTCATGTATTTGACTATATCTTTACGAATTTTATTTCAAATGCGACAGAAAGGAACCTAACAAGTTGGATTTCGTACGTCAAACACCGCTGTGTGAGTATAGAGAGCGCCCTATATTATAAAGATGACAACCATATCGGATGTAAAGTTTGTTTAAATAATTTAGATTAAACATCTCTGAGTTATTAAAGATCACCAGGCCTAACTGTTTAAGACTAGTTTATAATACCTAAACCCGAAATAATCCGGGTTTATATTTCACTACAACATCAATATCCTGATTACATATTTGTCACTATTACTATGACGGTTACATGAGCATACACATATATAAGCGAACAACATAAATGTAGTTTTAAAGCATATAAGCATACCGTGGTTGTTCAAAATTCCTGTTTAATTCTTTGGAATTAATTATTTTCAACGTCCTCCTAGTTCTTGCATAAATAATTTTTCATAGCTAAACCAAAGAATTACGTAACCAATAACATAAATTTCATTTCTATTATAGAAAATGTATCAAACCAACAGATTTAACGCCAACATATTTTTACAGCACCTTACACGTTATTAGCTCAAAAATAAAAAAAAATAACTTCAATATTTCTAGAACTTGTTACTGATAAAATTGTACACAGTCACGATACTCTTTGACACGGCGTGCTAACTTGTTCTAGTAGCGTCAATATAGTAGCAAAAACGTGATTCATAACAAAACAAACAAACACAATTCAAAACACCGGTATTTGATCTCTATTTGCAAGCCTACAAAACAATTACAACACCTTAACCACGAACGAATATAATTAATATTGCTTCACTATAATTCTGTTGCAAAAAAACCTTCGGTGTTTAATATACGTGAACTCCTACAAAACTGCAATATTCATAACTGTTAACTAAAAAAAATTCTAATAATTTATACCGTCAAATTATTATAAAGTTAAATAGCTAGTTAAATAAAATAATCTAATACCAATATAATTATTATTGCAATAAATATTTTTTTCAGTCTTTGGTTCCAATCCAGTACATGGCATACATATAGTTTTTTTTTTATTAATTGTATTATTAGTTACATATAAATTTTTGTTCGGAAATAAATTGTAGGTTATCCATATAGGAGTATTAATTCTGGAGACACATATCAGATGAAGCATACAAGTGTAAACCATATATATGAATAATACTAAAGAGACTAGTAAATGCCCTATTGGGGCCATATATTTATTATTCATAATAATTTATTGCACATGAAATTTTCGAAAATCACAGTTTAATTTGCACAGAGATCTAGTAAATATGACAGTGAAATTGATATTTATAAATCTATTCAATTTATTATTACAATTGTTATATATGCACTCACTTTATATATTTCACATTACACTTAATATGCTACTTGATTCTTTACATACATCGTTTGGTAAAACAAAAGTAAAATATTTTCCACTTGAGGCTCCCCGTACGGTACATATTTGATGAGCGACAGAATAATATGAGTGAGATCTATAACATAGCTACTTCATTTGTTATGTGCCACCTGCAATAATTACATTACTATGAAGAAACTACAACTTAACAACATTACTCTTAGGAATGGTACAAACGGAATTTTGAACAACGTATTTATGCGAAAAAGAACCTCTCATATACAAAAAAAATTATATTTCAACTTTAATAATGCAACTTAAACATTTGTTTTACTTTGATATGTTCAGGCGTACGAATTTTTAATAAAATAGCTATATAAATCGCGAAGTATAACTTATCAACTTTACGGCAATAGCGCAGTTCACTCAAAAACCATATCATTCAATTTTAATTGGTTTGCAAAATTATTAATGTTTTCTAAATGCTGCTAAGAAAGAGAATCAGTCAGTCTCTCGTCAATTAATATAAAATAACTTGAATTTGAATAAAAAGTCAAAGGTTGTTGTTTCACCTACATAGCAGTATAGGTATGTACTGTGGAGGCCTTAGTGCTGCTTTATGAGATATCTCACTCCGCTAATTGTTCTGTAAATGAAACAAATATATTTAATCTATATACTCAACAATAACAAAATAAACACATATATTAATAACATATTTATTTTAAGTATATATATTTATTACAACCATTTGGTTCAATAACATTCAAATCCTAGAATCGGTGTTTTAGTCAATGTAAACTGAAATTCGTGTGAAAATGGACATTTTATGGGTAAAGTGAAATTAAGGCTACGTGTATTTTTATGGTACTTTAATAAAAAAACACATTGTAAAAATAAAAATTAATAACGAGTATATTCCTTCCCTTGCAGCAATTACGGCATGTAATTGTCTACATGCTTTCCACTAGGCTGTTTATGGTGTCTTGTGAAATGTGTTTCCACTCAGCCTAGAGTTTGTAGAAGTGGATGGACAAATCTTACTCGCTTTTTTAGGAGTTCCCAGACGTGCTCAATGGGGTTAAGGTCGAAACTTCGCGCTGGCCACTCCAAACGACGAATACCGCAATGCATATAATGAATTACCTCTTGCATATAAGCATCTACGTCGCCAGAAATTTGGGATCGAGCATTATCATCCATCTGAATGGCATCTTCACCAATTACAGTCAGTGCGAGTTATGCATGTTGACAAAGGATTTCTGTTATATAGCTTTGCGTATTAAGTGAGTCATTTTCAATGAATACTATCTCGGTACGATAGCTGGAAGTTACGCCCGCCCAAAACATAACAGATCCTCCATCATAAGGGGTGATTTCTTCAAAACAGGCTAAAAGCCTCCTCCTTACAGTCTATAGGTAGTTTGCAACTTTTTCTACTAGAACCTTGCCTCCTCTGAACGGAATCTGTCTCTTATTATTGAGTCCAGGTTTTTTAAATGATTGAACGAATTTCGAACGTTCCGAACGTTTAACCGCTATGAGATGCAACATTAACCACACCCCTCTTCCAGCAACTCTATAATTCTACTAACTCTTATTGCTTTTTCTGCCATAACAAGAGACAGAAAGATATCTATTTTAAGTCACAGTCACAATAAGGCAGGATAAATAATTCTACTAAAAATAACAAGTTAGTTTTAGTTGCCTGATAACCTTCTAACAAACCCGCGAAAAGTAAGTACAAAGTTACAAACAAAAAAAAGCTTTGAATTTGGAATTAACTTTTTCATATGCAGTCTGCATATGAAAAAGTTAATTTTGCCTTTAAGGGCCATTAACATGGTCTGACTATTAAAACCTCTTTAGAATTAAATTATTACCAATAATGTATATCAAAGAGGAGTGTATATATTAGGTTAGTGCATATGTACAATTCCTATACTAATGCTTGAATCATTTATTCACAATTAATAACAAGTTTGAATGATTGTAAATAGCGAAAACAAAACATACAACATACAAACAAATACAAAAGCGAATAAAGAGAATTAAAATTTTTTCCGATGTAAAATAAAATCCTACATATCTCTTTAATTAATCGCTATTAAGTTATTTGGTATCGAAACAAAAGCAAGTTTTTAGTACCTCCTTATTTGGCAAAGGCCTATGCCCATTGCTGGACGTGGGCTTTGCCTGTAAAATTAGAAATTCAAGATTTAAAAATACTCATTAATAATATTGATTCATCTCTCGCCAGGAGTACCATTGAGAGCACACGACCTTGTGTTGTCGTCAAACACTGGCGTAGCTAAGTGGACAAGGGCCCCGCGATGCATATAGAAAGATTCGGACCCTCACCCACTCTTTCTCATAGCTTGACCCTACGATACCTACGCCACAGTCGTCAATAAATTCGGGCAAAGGAACCCAAGTCCAGCATTCAGACACGTATGAGCTATACAAAAGGAAATGTATAACCTGTGATGGGTCTACGTGGTCTAAAACCACGGCTGCCGTCGGGTCCACGCGGCGGGCGGATGATAACCACTCTAGGAAGTGATGATTCTTCCAGTGAAGCGGTGCGAAGGCGAGCAAGTAGACGTTCTGGACGTTCGCTGCGTCCCTTTGCACTACTTTTGCCGCTAGAAATAAATAAATTATATATATATATATATATATATATATATATATATATATATATATATATATATATATATATTAGGTGTACAAATAAGTTTCCGCGGTTTGTCAAAAGATGGCCCCACCAGAAGGTTATGGAGAAATTGTCAGATGTAAAACGTAATATCCCAAGTTTAGTCATCTGGCAACACCATAACCTTAAAGTACTAGTGATTCCGTATCAGCATCACGTAATTTTTTTCGTGCAAAAATGTCAAGTTTTATTCCGAATAAGCATCATTTGCGGGAACTTTTGATTTACTTCTTTAATGTGAAAAAATCTGCAGCTGAGGCGCATCGATTGCTTCTAGAAGCATATGGTGAAGCTGCTTTAAGTGAGAGAAGTTGTCAGGAATGGTTTCAAAAGTTTAAGAACGGTGAGTTTGACGTTAAAGACAAAGAACGCAGTGGAAGGCCGAAAGTGTACGAAGACATGGAATTAGAAGTACTATTGGAGGAAGATTCGTCCCAAACGCAAAAAGAACTTGCACTTACTCTACAAGTGACTCAACAAGCAATTTCACATCGTTTAAAATCGTTAGGAATGATTCAAAAACAAGGAAATTGGGTTCCATATGAACTAAAGCCGAGAGACGTTGAACGCCGATTATGCATGAGTGAAATGCTGCTTGCCAGGAATAAAAAAAGTTTTTTTGCATCGTATAGTCACTGGTGACGAAAAATGGATTCACTACGATAATCCAAAGAAGAGAAAGTCATGGGTTAAGCCCGGCGAACCATCAACATCGACAGCTAAGCCGAATATTCATGGAAAAAAACTCATGCTGTGTATTTGGTGGGATCAGCTTGGTGTCGTGTATTATGAATTGCTGAAACCAAGCGAAACCATTACTGGAGCTCTCTACCGAACACAATTGATGAGATTGAGTCGGGCACTTAAGGAAAAACGCGCCCATTACTACTCCAGACACGACAAAATTATTCTTTTACACGATAATGCTCGTCCACATGTTGCGGCGCCGGTAAAAACATACTTGGAAACACTCAACTGGGAAGTTTTTACCCCACCCGCCGTATTCACCAGACTTAGCCCCTTCTGATTATCACCTGTTCCGGTCGATGGCACATGGTCTGTCTGAGCAGCGCTTCACATCATATGAAGACACCAAAAATTGGGTAGATTTGTGGATAGCGTCAAAAGATGAAGAGTTTTTTCGACGGGGTATCCGAATGTTGCCAGAAAGATGGGGAAAAGTAGTGGCAAATGATGGAAAATACTTTGAATAAAACGTAATGTACTTTTCCTTTACAATAAATTCCTAATTTTTTATAAAAAACTGCGGAAACTTATTTGTACACCTAATATATATATATATATATATATATATATATATATATATATATATATATATATATATATATATATATATATATATATATATATATATATATATATATATATATATATATATATATATATATATATATATATATATATCCAACCTTATGACCTTATAGAGGCTTTAAAATAGCGACTTACCAAATATACAAAAAAAAAACATAAAAAGGAGGAGTTCGATAAACACTCTGACAAGAGATTTTATATATTTAATTAATAAAGAAATCATTTGTTTTATAATCCGTTACATAAATACTGTAATATTTTACAACAAATACACTATACTACTGGAACTATTGGAAACAATAACTGCCTCATGCGGTGCATCATATTTAATAAATTTATGACCATCTTAATAAATGTATCATTCACTCACCCAATTTTAACAACATTGCAAGCAGAAGACTTTCCATTTCTCTGGTTTGTCAGCATAACAAACTCCACGGTGTCACCTGGTTGAAGGTCGGAGGGGTTACCGCGCACTTCAGACATGTGAAAAAATAGCCGCCGATTGTCTTCTGCCTCAATGGATAGAAAGCCAAAACCACCTGAATCAATATAAACCAACAATTTTTTATTCGAAGAAATGGAAGAAAAGCTTATGTTTTAAATATAATTTTGAGACAATTGATGTTATAGTGGCAGAGTCAAGTTTGCACGAATGGGCCGGCTTAACCAGTGAAATAGTGGTACTTCCCTGGTTAATCCGGCAATATTCTTCTCTTTTTCTCATTTATTCTTTCTTCCCATTATTCAAATCCTTATCCTAAGCATTTGCACGGCCTATATCAATGTTGTAATTCAAAAGTCTTGCCTGACCGTCAAGTAACTTACATGATCGTTTGCTACTTTTTATATAAAAAAAAATTAAACAAACACAGGCACCAGGTAATGATCTACAATTATATGTGTTAATTATTGACATAGCAATATAACAATACCATTAAAATAGGAAAAATCTAAGAATTTTACACACTTTGTTTACCTTTGATAGCATCCACGGTTGCACGTCGCTTCTTCCGTATTGGCACAATATTAGTAGCTCTGTTCTCAATGTCTACCTGAAATGTAACTGGGTCGCCTACTTGAAGGATTTCACGCTTACAAGCCAGCCCCATAATACCAAATTCATAGGACGTCCCACCTTCAATTTGTATCAAGCCTGAAAATAGTTACATTTGTATCCAAATCTAGTTTTAATGTTATATATGTAACGCTCTAAGATCGAAAATACTCATTAAGCGAAAAAATAGCTCACAACGCGGTGTGATCGTATTACATGACAGCTATAACACGAATTTCACTATGTGGTTTTTGTGTGATTGCCACTACGCGTCGTGAGCATTTTCATAAGAGGCATAACACGAGTTTCGTGATGTGGATGTTGTACAGTGACCACAACACGCTGTAAACTGTTTTTTTTTTTGAAAAAATAATGTGACGAGTATGACGTAACTAAAGATAAATATTTAATATTATAATAAAAGGAATAATCACCTGAATACTGCGCCTGGTCTGGATTGAGAGCTCGAAGTGTCCTGGTAACTGTGCCATGGACTGGAGGTTCCAATGGTTTCGCAATAGGTACAGTGCCGCGCGGTAGAACACGAACGAATTCAGCACTAGCACATCCGCCACCCGAACCATTGATACGACCCAACGAATATTCAACCTCCGTACCAAGATCCAGAGACTCAGGACTGCCTTCTAAGTTACTAAAACATAACATTCTAACTTATTAATATTAGGTCGGATTACGTTTTAATTTTATTATTATATATTTAATATAGCAGATCTTCAAATTATATATACTATAATACACATAACTGAAAATACACATGTATTTTCTTCAAAGTAGTCTCAAGAAAAAAGATATTTGCACAAACGACTTTGACAAAAGAAAAAACATTTTATGTAATCATTTCGCGCATTAAAAAATAAGTTTTCGTAAAAACAGACAAGGTATATTATAAATTCAAATTTAATTTCAATTTCATTTTTATAAAATCAATAAAAAAATTTACTATACACAAAATTAAATTTTAAATTACGCTTTCATGTAATAGGAATATTTACGCCGGTTGATGGTGAAAATCAATTGGCGACTTGCAGCGGTCCTATCTCAGTTTATATTGTGATCAATAAGTATAGTGGCTAAGACGCACCACTTTAGATATATACATATGAGGGAAGGTTAAGTCAGTTGTAATAAACTCTATAATATCATAATGATAGTCCACTTAAAAACATTTATTTATTTGCCATGCTAACTTAACTATTTCGGAAATCATAAATCGCGAAAACTACCACGAGCGCGATAGCGTTTCAGTTGCTATTTAGCGCTTAGTAGGGGAGGTTGCTCGCACGCATCGCTAATTTTGAGTGATAGTAATAATAGTGACTATAAAAATTGTTTTGCTGATACGATAATGTTTGAAATGGGCATCAAAAGGAGAACAAGGGTAAATGACATCAAAAACAGATTTCTATGGCATTTTTAAACTATATATGAAAAAAGAATGGTACTAATGGTATGAAAAAAGAATGGTACTAAAAGGGTTAATAAAGCAATTTAATAGATTAACTTTTTAATTCTATAACGTAATTTAGTATTTTTAAGAAAAACAAGAATAGCAATTATGAATATTACTGGAATTTTCATATTTATTATTATCCACATCAAAAATCTAATGGTCGAATCGAACCCACGACCTTAAACCATAAGCGCAATAAGAGCTATTGGAGCTTAAAAAATACATCTTATCGGCTCAACCAATAACCTCACCCGCATGTGGTGAAGCGTCCTGCTATAAAAAAACGAGGCTCTAACAACCAACTGATAGCGGTATCATCGTTGGCCTACGGCAGTCAACTGCTAAACACAGGCCTCTCCTATGTTCAGCAGTGAACTAGCGTGCCACCTAACCAGATTTTCTACACGCGATAGCAATATTAACAACGTGAATACAAGACAATCCGGTAACTATGACTATGAAAATGATGACAATATAGCTTCAATTAGACATTAATTCAATAGTAATTAAAATGAAATAAAAGAAAAAGAATTAAAGTGAAAACGAATTTAAAATAAATTGATAACCAGACGATCTAAAAAGAGAGAGAAATAAATTGAAGAGAATTAATTAAGAACGTTGGTAATACAGAAAAAGCCTGTGGGCGTCACTTCAATCACTTGTAAAGTTCACAGTCAAGCAGCTTTATATAGACGAATAAAATAATTATCTTCAATTGCCTTATACTAAAAGTAAGTTTTCTTGAGAAACGGTTCATTGTAAATAAGGACACAAAAAACATCTGTAAATATAAGACTAACATTTAAACAAATAAATAGTTAACGCACAACTCGCGGCTCCAAGATTTTTTTGCAATTGCCTGGTTTGATAAATTTTTATATAAAAATAAATTAGAAATAAAGAAAACAAATGTTGTTAAATACATAAGCTATTTTTTCAGTTTGATTAATGAAAATTTACTTATAAAAAACATATTGATTTAATCGAATATTACACATATGCCGTTTTAAATATCTAGAGAATATTTTTAGTAGACATTACATTCATATTATAAATCTTACGAACATAAGCAAGCACAAATCGTCACAAAAATTGGTGTGTTTGTTAACATACTGCGCATTCATTGCTGTATTTTTCGGATTATAAGACGCACTGAACGAAGATGATTTTTAGAAAATATATTTTAATATTTTCCGATGTTATTTTCAGACCATCCATTTAAATTTGAGGACATTTTTCTATGTAAAAAAGTGCGTCTCGGTGCGACTTGTTTTCGTGATAGAAAAATATATTTCATAATTGAAATTGGAATTTGAAGAGTAAGTAGTATAAGGTAATTTCTACTTGTAAAAATTATATTTATATTTTATCTTATTACACTAGGAGTATTTTCATATTGACAATAATGTTGTATGCGAAACTATCGAGAACGTATTGCTAATACGTTGTCGAATTAATTATATTTGAATGATTATTTGTGATTGCGTGCAAAAGCAATTAAGTGACTATATAGATACGAAAGGAATAAGGTTTATACGTATTTGGGTTTAAATTGCGTATCAAGCAAATATTTGATTGATTTATTGTATCATCGTATTGTTATGCTTGTTGATTTTAAAAGCAATAAAATATTATGGAAGTCATTATTTAATAAATACATTTTTTTGTTTAGGACAATTATTACGTGTGTGTGTGGGTGTGTGGATGAGTGAGTCAAAATTTAGACTAACTTAGAGTAACTTGTGTTTGGGAACAGTCTTGAAGGCATTTAAATAAAACATTCTTGAATATTTCTGTAAGATATAGAAATCTAATTTTTAGTTTTACTTGCGTATTGAACTCAGCGAGTTTCTATTTAATTTCTGAATAAAATTTTATTTATGTTTGTACGAGTATGTGTATTTATTCACTCAGTGTCTTGTTGCATCGTTTTTTTTAATTGTTTATAGTTTGAAATTCTATTACCACATATAAAACACCAATTACGCAAATGCGATTTGCTTACTGTCAACTTTTTATGTATAACCAATGCTTTAATAATATATTCAAACAGTTTTGTTTAAAGGAACAATAACCAGCAATTATAACTGAGCATTAGTTGATACTGCTATATAATAAGGGAACACAATATCGCCATTAGCGTAGTTGGCGGAATTCACTTTGTTTATTGTGATTATATAAAACGTAACCTATTTAATTCAATCCGACACTGCTCATTTTAGCCAAATACACAGGTTTTCGATATTCGATTCAAATTATTTTGCAACAGAAAATGTATTACTAGTATCATCTTTTATTAAAGTTTATTAACAAGGAACTATAAAGCAAGTTTAACCTAATTAAAACTGTAAAGTTCTCAATTAACCTTCATTATTATAACTATATTAAATTATTGAAATTGCATTTCTTGCACTTTGAAAAAAAATTCTACAAATTCAAAAACTTAGAAAATACCAAAATGTATAATAACATTTAAAAAGCTAAAATAGACACCCACATCCAGGGATTTATAATGTTCCAAATAAAACTGTTATTTTTCATTAATATTGTTTAACGTTTTATATGATATACTACTGAAGTGATTATTATTATTTACCTTTTGTAGTAACGTTTCTCAAATAAAACAGAACAGAAATTTTGACGTAATTATACTATAGAATAACGTTATTATAACGATAATTGTGCGTCCATCCCTTGCATGCTGTTCGAGCTGGCAACGACGCACAAAATTATCGAGCGACAAGGTGTTTTGCTAGCTCGCTTACTTTATTAATTAATGATTTATGAGTGGGATAGGAGGATGCATTGCTGCGCTCCGACGTTTTGAGAATGTTCGGTAGTTTTCCGTTAGCAGGTCGCAAGCGAAAAAGCGCAAAATAATGTAGAACACGTTTTCCTTTTTTCTTCCATCCTAATTTTTGTTTTCAAATATGATGAAAATTTATGATTTATAATGTAGGTTTGGTTTTTTTTACGTACCAAAAACAAGGTTAGGTTAGGTTGTAAGACATTTCGGCGGAATTCTACATTATTTGGCGATTTTTCACTTGCGCCCGGCTAACGGAAATTATCTTCTTACGAATATCAACACATAAGGCCGTTGTTATTTGAATACCAGTATCGTTTAATAACGTAACGTAATAATGTTACAATTACAATGTAACATTTTATGTATCAGTTTTGAGTTACTGTTACCGAAATGTCTTACAACCTAACCTAACCTTGTTTTTGGTACGTAAAAAAAACCAAACCTACATTATAAATCATAAATTTTCATCATATTTGAAAACAAAAATTAGGATGGAAGAAAAAAGGAAAACGTGTTCTACATTATTTTGCGCTTTTTCGCTTGCGACCTGCTAACGGAAAACTACCGAACATTCTCAAAACGTCGGAGCGCAGCAATGCATCCTCCTATCCCACTCATAAATCATTAATTAATAAAGTAAGCGAGCTAGCAAAACACCTTGTCGCTCGATAATTTTGTGCGTCGTTGCCAGCTCGAACAGCATGCAAGGGATGGACGCACAATTATCGTTATAATAACGTTATTCTATAGTATAATTACGTCAAAATTTCTGTTCTGTTTTATTTGAGAAACGTTACTACAAAAGGTAAATAATAATAATCACTTCAGTAGTATATCATATAAAACGTTAAACAATATTAATGAAAAATAACAGTTTTATTTGGAACATTATAAATCCCTGGATGTGGGTGTCTATTTTAGCTTTTTAAATGTTATTATACATTTTGGTATTTTCTAAGTTTTTGAATTTGTAGAATTTTTTTTCAAAGTGCAAGAAATGCAATTTCAATAATTTAATATAGTTATAATAATGAAGGTTAATTGAGAACTTTACAGTTTTAATTAGGTTAAACTTGCTTTATAGTTCCTTGTTAATAAACTTTAATAAAAGATGATACTAGTAATACATTTTCTGTTGCAAAATAATTTGAATCGAATATCGAAAACCTGTGTATTTGGCTAAAATGAGCAGTGTCGGATTGAATTAAATAGGTTACGTTTTATATAATCACAATAAACAAAGTGAATTCCGCCAACTACGCTAATGGCGATATTGTGTTCCCTTATTATATAGCAGTATCAACTAATGCTCAGTTATAATTGCTGGTTATTGTTCCTTTAAACAAAACTGTTTGAATATATTATTAAAGCATTGGTTATACATAAAAAGTTGACAGTAAGCAAATCGCATTTGCGTAATTGGTGTTTTATATGTGGTAATAGAATTTCAAACTATAAACAATTAAAAAAAACGATGCAACAAGACACTGAGTGAATAAATACACATACTCGTACAAACATAAATAAAATTTTATTCAGAAATTAAATAGAAACTCGCTGAGTTCAATACGCAAGTAAAACTAAAAATTAGATTTCTATATCTTACAGAAATATTCAAGAATGTTTTATTTAAATGCCTTCAAGACTGTTCCCAAACACAAGTTACTCTAAGTTAGTCTAAATTTTGACTCACTCATCCACACACCCACACACACACGTAATAATTGTCCTAAACAAAAAAATGTATTTATTAAATAATGACTTCCATAATATTTTATTGCTTTTAAAATCAACAAGCATAACAATACGATGATACAATAAATCAATCAAATATTTGCTTGATACGCAATTTAAACCCAAATACGTATAAACCTTATTCCTTTCGTATCTATATAGTCACTTAATTGCTTTTGCACGCAATCACAAATAATCATTCAAATATAATTAATTCGACAACGTATTAGCAATACGTTCTCGATAGTTTCGCATACAACATTATTGTCAATATGAAAATACTCCTAGTGTAATAAGATAAAATATAAATATAATTTTTACAAGTAGAAATTACCTTATACTACTTACTCTTCAAATTCCAATTTCAATTATGAAATATATTTTTCTATCACGAAAACAAGTCGCACCGAGACGCACTTTTTTACATAGAAAAATGTCCTCAAATTTAAATGGATGGTCTGAAAATAACATCGGAAAATATTAAAATATATTTTCTAAAAATCATCTTCGTTCAGTGCGTCTTATAATCCGAAAAATACAGCAATGAATGCGCAGTATGTTAACAAACACACCAATTTTTGTGACGATTTGTGCTTGCTTATGTTCGTAAGATTTATAATATGAATGTAATGTCTACTAAAAATATTCTCTAGATATTTAAAACGGCATATGTGTAATATTCGATTAAATCAATATGTTTTTTATAAGTAAATTTTCATTAATCAAACTGAAAAAATAGCTTATGTATTTAACAACATTTGTTTTCTTTATTTCTAATTTATTTTTATATAAAAATTTATCAAACCAGGCAATTGCAAAAAAATCTTGGAGCCGCGAGTTGTGCGTTAACTATTTATTTGTTTAAATGTTAGTCTTATATTTACAGATGTTTTTTGTGTCCTTATTTACAATGAACCGTTTCTCAAGAAAACTTACTTTTAGTATAAGGCAATTGAAGATAATTATTTTATTCGTCTATATAAAGCTGCTTGACTGTGAACTTTACAAGTGATTGAAGTGACGCCCACAGGCTTTTTCTGTATTACCAACGTTCTTAATTAATTCTCTTCAATTTATTTCTCTCTCTTTTTAGATCGTCTGGTTATCAATTTATTTTAAATTCGTTTTCACTTTAATTCTTTTTCTTTTATTTCATTTTAATTACTATTGAATTAATGTCTAATTGAAGCTATATTGTCATCATTTTCATAGTCATAGTTACCGGATTGTCTTGTATTCACGTTGTTAATATTGCTATCGCGTGTAGAAAATCTGGTTAGGTGGCACGCTAGTTCACTGCTGAACATAGGAGAGGCCTGTGTTTAGCAGTTGACTGCCGTAGGCCAACGATGATACCGCTATCAGTTGGTTGTTAGAGCCTCGTTTTTTTATAGCAGGACGCTTCACCACATGCGGGTGAGGTTATTGGTTGAGCCGATAAGATGTATTTTTTAAGCTCCAATAGCTCTTATTGCGCTTATGGTTTAAGGTCGTGGGTTCGATTCGACCATTAGATTTTTGATGTGGATAATAATAAATATGAAAATTCCAGTAATATTCATAATTGCTATTCTTGTTTTTCTTAAAAATACTAAATTACGTTATAGAATTAAAAAGTTAATCTATTAAATTGCTTTATTAACCCTTTTAGTACCATTCTTTTTTCATACCATTAGTACCATTCTTTTTTCATATATAGTTTAAAAATGCCATAGAAATCTGTTTTTGATGTCATTTACCCTTGTTCTCCTTTTGATGCCCATTTCAAACATTATCGTATCAGCAAAACAATTTTTATAGTCACTATTATTACTATCACTCAAAATTAGCGATGCGTGCGAGCAACCTCCCCTACTAAGCGCTAAATAGCAACTGAAACGCTATCGCGCTCGTGGTAGTTTTCGCGATTTATGATTTCCGAAATAGTTAAGTTAGCATGGCAAATAAATAAATGTTTTTAAGTGGACTATCATTATGATATTATAGAGTTTATTACAACTGACTTAACCTTCCCTCATATGTATATATCTAAAGTGGTGCGTCTTAGCCACTATACTTATTGATCACAATATAAACTGAGATAGGACCGCTGCAAGTCGCCAATTGATTTTCACCATCAACCGGCGTAAATATTCCTATTACATGAAAGCGTAATTTAAAATTTAATTTTGTGTATAGTAAATTTTTTTATTGATTTTATAAAAATGAAATTGAAATTAAATTTGAATTTATAATATACCTTGTCTGTTTTTACGAAAACTTATTTTTTAATGCGCGAAATGATTACATAAAATGTTTTTTCTTTTGTCAAAGTCGTTTGTGCAAATATCTTTTTTCTTGAGACTACTTTGAAGAAAATACATGTGTATTTTCAGTTATGTGTATTATAGTATATATAATTTGAAGATCTGCTATATTAAATATATAATAATAAAATTAAAACGTAATCCGACCTAATATTAATAAGTTAGAATGTTATGTTTTAGTAACTTAGAAGGCAGTCCTGAGTCTCTGGATCTTGGTACGGAGGTTGAATATTCGTTGGGTCGTATCAATGGTTCGGGTGGCGGATGTGCTAGTGCTGAATTCGTTCGTGTTCTACCGCGCGGCACTGTACCTATTGCGAAACCATTGGAACCTCCAGTCCATGGCACAGTTACCAGGACACTTCGAGCTCTCAATCCAGACCAGGCGCAGTATTCAGGTGATTATTCCTTTTATTATAATATTAAATATTTATCTTTAGTTACGTCATACTCGTCACATTATTTTTTCAAAAAAAAAAAACAGTTTACAGCGTGTTGTGGTCACTGTACAACATCCACATCACGAAACTCGTGTTATGCCTCTTATGAAAATGCTCACGACGCGTAGTGGCAATCACACAAAAACCACATAGTGAAATTCGTGTTATAGCTGTCATGTAATACGATCACACCGCGTTGTGAGCTATTTTTTCGCTTAATGAGTATTTTCGATCTTAGAGCGTTACATATATAACATTAAAACTAGATTTGGATACAAATGTAACTATTTTCAGGCTTGATACAAATTGAAGGTGGGACGTCCTATGAATTTGGTATTATGGGGCTGGCTTGTAAGCGTGAAATCCTTCAAGTAGGCGACCCAGTTACATTTCAGGTAGACATTGAGAACAGAGCTACTAATATTGTGCCAATACGGAAGAAGCGACGTGCAACCGTGGATGCTATCAAAGGTAAACAAAGTGTGTAAAATTCTTAGATTTTTCCTATTTTAATGGTATTGTTATATTGCTATGTCAATAATTAACACATATAATTGTAGATCATTACCTGGTGCCTGTGTTTGTTTAATTTTTTTTTATATAAAAAGTAGCAAACGATCATGTAAGTTACTTGACGGTCAGGCAAGACTTTTGAATTACAACATTGATATAGGCCGTGCAAATGCTTAGGATAAGGATTTGAATAATGGGAAGAAAGAATAAATGAGAAAAGAGAAGAATATTGCCGGATTAACCAGGGAAGTACCACTATTTCACTGGTTAAGCCGGCCCATTCGTGCAAACTTGACTCTGCCACTATAACATCAATTGTCTCAAAATTATATTTAAAACATAAGCTTTTCTTCCATTTCTTCGAATAAAAAATTGTTGGTTTATATTGATTCAGGTGGTTTTGGCTTTCTATCCATTGAGGCAGAAGACAATCGGCGGCTATTTTTTCACATGTCTGAAGTGCGCGGTAACCCCTCCGACCTTCAACCAGGTGACACCGTGGAGTTTGTTATGCTGACAAACCAGAGAAATGGAAAGTCTTCTGCTTGCAATGTTGTTAAAATTGGGTGAGTGAATGATACATTTATTAAGATGGTCATAAATTTATTAAATATGATGCACCGCATGAGGCAGTTATTGTTTCCAATAGTTCCAGTAGTATAGTGTATTTGTTGTAAAATATTACAGTATTTATGTAACGGATTATAAAACAAATGATTTCTTTATTAATTAAATATATAAAATCTCTTGTCAGAGTGTTTATCGAACTCCTCCTTTTTATGTTTTTTTTTTGTATATTTGGTAAGTCGCTATTTTAAAGCCTCTATAAGGTCATAAGGTTGGATATATATATATATATATATATATATATATATATATATATATATATATATATATATATATATATATATATATATATATATATATATATATATATATATATATATATATATATATATATATATATATATATATATATATTAGGTGTACAAATAAGTTTCCGCAGTTTTTTATAAAAAATTAGGAATTTATTGTAAAGGAAAAGTACATTACGTTTTATTCAAAGTATTTTCCATCATTTGCCACTACTTTTCCCCATCTTTCTGGCAACATTCGGATACCCCGTCGAAAAAACTCTTCATCTTTTGACGCTATCCACAAATCTACCCAATTTTTGGTGTCTTCATATGATGTGAAGCGCTGCTCAGACAGACCATGTGCCATCGACCGGAACAGGTGATAATCAGAAGGGGCTAAGTCTGGTGAATACGGCGGGTGGGGTAAAACTTCCCAGTTGAGTGTTTCCAAGTATGTTTTTACCGGCGCCGCAACATGTGGACGAGCATTATCGTGTAAAAGAATAATTTTGTCGTGTCTGGAGTAGTAATGGGCGCGTTTTTCCTTAAGTGCCCGACTCAATCTCATCAATTGTGTTCGGTAGAGAGCTCCAGTAATGGTTTCGCTTGGTTTCAGCAATTCATAATACACGACACCAAGCTGATCCCACCAAATACACAGCATGAGTTTTTTTCCATGAATATTCGGCTTAGCTGTCGATGTTGATGGTTCGCCGGGCTTAACCCATGACTTTCTCTTCTTTGGATTATCGTAGTGAATCCATTTTTCGTCACCAGTGACTATACGATGCAAAAAAAATTTTTTTATTCCTGGCAAGCAGCATTTCACTCATGCATAATCGGCGTTCAACGTCTCTCGGCTTTAGTTCATATGGAACCCAATTTCCTTGTTTTTGAATCATTCCTAACGATTTTAAACGATGTGAAATTGCTTGTTGAGTCACTTGTAGAGTAAGTGCAAGTTCTTTTTGCGTTTGGGACGAATCTTCCTCCAATAGTACTTCTAATTCCATGTCTTCGTACACTTTCGGCCTTCCACTGCGTTCTTTGTCTTTAACGTCAAACTCACCGTTCTTAAACTTTTGAAACCATTCCTGACAACTTCTCTCACTTAAAGCAGCTTCACCATATGCTTCTAGAAGCAATCGATGCGCCTCAGCTGCAGATTTTTTCACATTAAAGAAGTAAATCAAAAGTTCCCGCAAATGATGCTTATTCGGAATAAAACTTGACATTTTTGCACGAAAAAAATTACGTGATGCTGATACGGAATCACTAGTACTTTAAGGTTATGGTGTTGCCAGATGACTAAACTTGGGATATTACGTTTTACATCTGACAATTTCTCCATAACCTTCTGGTGGGGCCATCTTTTGACAAACCGCGGAAACTTATTTGTACACCTAATATATATATATATATATATATATATATATATATATATATATATATATATATATATATATAATTTATTTATTTCTAGCGGCAAAAGTAGTGCAAAGGGACGCAGCGAACGTCCAGAACGTCTACTTGCTCGCCTTCGCACCGCTTCACTGGAAGAATCATCACTTCCTAGAGTGGTTATCATCCGCCCGCCGCGTGGACCCGACGGCAGCCGTGGTTTTAGACCACGTAGACCCATCACAGGTTATACATTTCCTTTTGTATAGCTCATACGTGTCTGAATGCTGGACTTGGGTTCCTTTGCCCGAATTTATTGACGACTGTGGCGTAGGTATCGTAGGGTCAAGCTATGAGAAAGAGTGGGTGAGGGTCCGAATCTTTCTATATGCATCGCGGGGCCCTTGTCCACTTAGCTACGCCAGTGTTTGACGACAACACAAGGTCGTGTGCTCTCAATGGTACTCCTGGCGAGAGATGAATCAATATTATTAATGAGTATTTTTAAATCTTGAATTTCTAATTTTACAGGCAAAGCCCACGTCCAGCAATGGGCATAGGCCTTTGCCAAATAAGGAGGTACTAAAAACTTGCTTTTGTTTCGATACCAAATAACTTAATAGCGATTAATTAAAGAGATATGTAGGATTTTATTTTACATCGGAAAAAATTTTAATTCTCTTTATTCGCTTTTGTATTTGTTTGTATGTTGTATGTTTTGTTTTCGCTATTTACAATCATTCAAACTTGTTATTAATTGTGAATAAATGATTCAAGCATTAGTATAGGAATTGTACATATGCACTAACCTAATATATACACTCCTCTTTGATATACATTATTGGTAATAATTTAATTCTAAAGAGGTTTTAATAGTCAGACCATGTTAATGGCCCTTAAAGGCAAAATTAACTTTTTCATATGCAGACTGCATATGAAAAAGTTAATTCCAAATTCAAAGCTTTTTTTTGTTTGTAACTTTGTACTTACTTTTCGCGGGTTTGTTAGAAGGTTATCAGGCAACTAAAACTAACTTGTTATTTTTAGTAGAATTATTTATCCTGCCTTATTGTGACTGTGACTTAAAATAGATATCTTTCTGTCTCTTGTTATGGCAGAAAAAGCAATAAGAGTTAGTAGAATTATAGAGTTGCTGGAAGAGGGGTGTGGTTAATGTTGCATCTCATAGCGGTTAAACGTTCGGAACGTTCGAAATTCGTTCAATCATTTAAAAAACCTGGACTCAATAATAAGAGACAGATTCCGTTCAGAGGAGGCAAGGTTCTAGTAGAAAAAGTTGCAAACTACCTATAGACTGTAAGGAGGAGGCTTTTAGCCTGTTTTGAAGAAATCACCCCTTATGATGGAGGATCTGTTATGTTTTGGGCGGGCGTAACTTCCAGCTATCGTACCGAGATAGTATTCATTGAAAATGACTCACTTAATACGCAAAGCTATATAACAGAAATCCTTTGTCAACATGCATAACTCGCACTGACTGTAATTGGTGAAGATGCCATTCAGATGGAT
>JASFAT010000665.1:0-37362 GCA_031353405.1 Baronia brevicornis
TGTAACAGTTGCAATATTGTGGTAGACGAACTACTATCGTATATACAAAATAAAATATCGATAGCTGACGAAGAGACTTTAGTGAAGATATGTGCTTCGACGTTCTCCATTGAAGAAATTAATAAGTCAAAGGAGTTACTTTTCGAATCAGTTCCGACAGATCAACGTAAAACGTTTAGAAAAGGTAAGGGAAAAGAGAATCGTGTTTTGTTTGATATAATCAGCTTCTTCAAAGTAACTGATCCTGACCTACTGCCTGTGTTCGTAGCACGGGATCTAGAAAAACTACCCCCAATTTTGTTTGATCACCTAGATACATCTAAGCTCCTGAAGGATTTGGCGTTGGTTCGTAGCGAGGTTGACATTATTAAATCCTCCTATGTATCCATCGATCAATTGGAAGCCGTGAAAAGGGATCTTTTGAAGTATCAATATGCGTTACCTTCCGTTTCTGCTGCTAACATCAACATTAAAAGGGGTGCGTACCTGGATAGTAGTCCTATAAGCCTAATAAATGTGGATGAATCGGCTATAAGCTGTAACGAAAATGAAATAAATCTTCCAAATATTAATAGTCCCCGTTTAAAAAGTTTAAATAAAATAAATATGGAAGGTAGTAATAAATTAACTATCAACAAAAGTCCGTTAGCGCGACCGGTAAGCGATGAGTCACCCGACAACAAAGACTGTCAGCTGAGTGATTGCAATAAGACAACGCAAAATAAGTCTTATGCAATAGCCACAAAGTCGGAAGCGAAACCTAACCCAAATGAGGGGTGGAAACTAGTCCAAAAAAAACGACGAAAGGGAAGGAATTACATTGAAGGAAAAACTGGGAGCGTGGTAGTTGACGCAGAGGCGACTGTAATTACCCGAGAAAATTAAGTAATATATTCAGTTATCGATATACATTAAATATGGCGAAGAAAAAAAATTTTTAAAAATGTCTTTAATATACACCAAAAATTATACAACAAAAAAATCTTGCTAATTCAAATATACATCATTATTAATTCCAATATGAACTGCACCCAAACCAACCTAATTTGGTCGCGTAATATTTACATGATTTCTTTGAAGTCCCAAAAAACAATATTTTTGTATGAACGCTATAATATTTGAACGTTACTTACTGACATACATATTATTACAAACGCGAATTTTAGTTTTCTCGGGTAATTAACCATAAATAATAAACGAATAAATAAAAAGATGTGTATATATTTATATACAAATTATAATGAATTAATATATACAAATTAAACAAATAAATTAATATGTACAAATTATCAACATTGCATTTTGTCGTATTATCAAAGACGAAAGGATAAAGCGTACACATTGACTGAAATGAAATAAATGTGTGTATTTTGATTTTTTAACTTGACTGCAAAAGTCCATACAACTTTTGGCAGAACGGCCATCACTTTGTCAAGACGTATAGCGACAAGCTACTTCTCACTGGCATAAGAGTAGATGTATAAGTAACTAGATTGTCCATTGAACTTCGTTTCACCTACAAATTTATGTACCTTGTATTTATCTTGTCATGGTAATTTAGTACTTAAGTATGCAATACTTTTCCAAATCGCACAAAAGAAACTATATATATATATATATATATATATATATATATATATATATATACATAGGCAAACTATCAGTCAGCAGCAGATCAGAAAGCAACCGACGCCGCCTATAAGTATCCGTAGCGTCATAGGTTGGAAGTGTTGCCGACCTTTAAGGAAAGTGTCATTTTAAGGGGGTGAGGGGAGAGGAGGGGTTGGGCCTCCGAAACTCACCGTAGCCGCTCACCGTACGAAGCGCGGTAGTTAAGCTATCACGCAGGCGACGGTTTGCTGCGGGAGTGTGGGTACTTCCCCGGGCGAGCCGGCTCATTCATGCTACAGACGAATATTATGCCATTCTTGACAAAGTATTCGCGTGCAGCATGGCTTTACAATTAATAAAATAGAAGATATAGCGAAATAGAAAAAGAAAAACAAAATTTATTGCCACACATATAATCTAATAGTTTTCGGAAGTCAGGGCGTAATTTGACCACGACTATCGTATCTCGGAGGAACTCCATTCACATTCTCATCCAATCCAATCCAATTATGTATCTGCAAACTTGTGGGGTTATTTAGAAGCGGTTGCGATATCCGAATCGATTAGGATAACATTAATTGTATAATGGTAGTTTTGTGAGAATGTACCATGTTTTTTACAGCAAGGCAGACAAATGAGGGTCACCTGGTGGCAAGCGATCACCGCCGCCCATAGAAATCCACAACGCAATGTCTTGCCGGTTTTCTGTGAACACATACGTTCGTCTCTTGAATACCCCCATTGTCATAATCACACGGGAACACCACAGAAGGTAAATTATACCACATTTGAACAGTTCGTGGTAGAAAACTGCGACTAAATCGCACGGTGATAGTCAAGCAACCATTCAAGTGATGGGGATGGAACCTATTTTTGTGGCGCATGTCGTGATGGTGGAACTGTGCGGATGGGTGGGGATTGAACAACTCCACAGAGCATTCGCGGTAAAAAATTAGATACAGTACGCAGTGGGATGACACATCTCTGTGTACTGTCGCAGTAGATTCAAGATTTTCTTGAGAGAATCATTGATTGGGAATAAATAGGTAAACACTGCTCGAATTATTTTCATGTTTTTTTTATATATTCACGCCTATCCCCCGCAGGGGTTGGCAGAGACCACAGAGCTCCATCCGCTACCATTCACCGCAGCGAAACGGCTCTTCATTAGTCGCTTTTCGCCCTCGTGAGAAACAGGACGTGACGGGTGGCGAACCACGTCGCCGTCATTTTCAACAAATTAGGTATATTAAATTCGTCCTAGTGAATTCCATGAGCCGCAATGGGACGATGGAGGTCAGCTCCAGCAGAGCCCTGCAAGTTGAGGCACCATAGTACCCGGGGGAGCCCGATCCCGGGACGATCGGCACGCTTGCGACTAGGCTCGCCCCTAGCCACGCATCCATTGGCACGGCAGGCCGTGGATTGGGGGAGAGGAAGAGGAGAAAGGAAAGGGCAGGAAAGGAAATGCAGATTGGAGGGGTTACCAGACTCGGAATAAACATTTATAAATCCATATAAATATTTATTCCGATGCGGGAATCGAACCGCGACCATTAACTCCGCGGGTGGAGGGCCCCGTCACTGAGCCAATAGGTCGTCGAATTCTTTTCATGTAATTTAATATAAGAAGTAATTATCTTATCATAAAAAGTGATGATAAAATCGACACGTGTGTTTGTGTTGTTGCGATGTATTTTATCTGTGTACTGTAGAGTCACGTTTCACTCTGTATTGCTTACTGAAAATATACTCGTACATATGTATCTTACCTCCGACACGGCGTCAGGCCGATCGAGTCTGCGATTTGCGCCGATTCCCAATTATATTTTACTTGCCCGCGGGCTTCCAGTCCGCGGGCCCTGAATACGATAAAGCTGTTAAGACCAATAGGCTACCAGCATTAACATCTTCGAATCCAATACATATGTATGTATTTTCGATCTTGACCCTTATCGTACACGTGTGAGAAACTCTCACCGAATATCCTAGCTTTCTACACGAACAACTGGAACGATATTTATATGTTCAGGAGTCATAATTTATAGTTACTTGTAAAAAAACAACAAATAGATAAAATAATAGATAAATAGATATAAAGACAAATAGATAAATGAAGACAAAGATGAACCGGGATTGCTTTATAGTCTCTTCCTCCCGTTATCTACTATCGCGGTTGTCTATGGTCGGCTTGATTGTTTTCCATCAGGCGGCACGCTTGCTCTCCTATCCCATACAAAAAAATCACATCGTAATCCATAAGGTATGAGTAAAAGGTTGTAGTTTATATCAAAAATCTACCCTCCCTGATTTACACACATTTTAAAAAAAATATTTTATTTATTTATTCCTTTTGTAAGCATTTTAGTACAAAGGCGTATTTTCAGGAGCGTATCCAGTTTCTTGTCCCCAGGGGTCAGCCCTGTCGCACGTCCTCCTTCCTTCTCCTTCGTATTCCTCCGCATTCTTCCAGCTACGGCTACAGCTACGTTACGGTGGCTCATTCACTGTACATGCAGTGCGCTTGTGGCACTCTCTCCCACATATTATATGTGATAGCCTGTCACTGGATGTATTTAAGAGAAGAATTAAAGAACATTTCCTTTCAATATAAAATATTTATATATTTTATATTGAAAGGAAATTGATTGTATGATTTTATATAGTATGTATTGCATATAGTATGTATGTATATATGTATATTTTTATTAGATTTTGTTGTTGTACACTTATATCTATCCTCACAGCTTATCTTATCTCTCTTTCACTCCTGGGTTTGCTGGAAGAAAACTCAATTTTGAGTTAAGCTCGCCTTTGTACATCTTCTTTCCTTTTAATTCTTGTATGTCGTGTTTTATGTGCACAGTAAAGTATTAAATAAATAAAGGCGTACTTAATAACGAAAGACGTTCTCTGCAAGTCAACCAACCAAATACATACATAAATAATTATATAATGAATATATAATTATATTAATGAATATATAAAATAGAAATCAGGGAAAAAGAATAGTCTTAAGTTGTACCACCTGTAGTCTTAAGTTGTTGTTGTAAAGTAAGATTTTCTAGGAACATTTCATATGTCAGGGGAAAGTACGTACCGCGACAAAATTGTAAACAAAACTAGTATGGTGACAAGTAACTTCGATAATAAGATTTAATATTATAATAAAATCTACGAAAATAATCTCGATAAATTAATACATTATATTTGCTGCGTATGTACTGCACATATCGAAAACATTTTATTGTATATTTGGAATTACATATCAAAAACATTTTATTGGATATGCGACACTGACTGTTTGTGAGTGATCAGATACAATGTTTTCATAGATTTTAAAAGTTTTTTTGCTCTGGCGGTATTTATTTTACGGTTTACTTCGTTTTCGCTTATTTGCGTCGATATGTAACATATAGTTTTGTCTATTGCATAAAATAATTGAATAATGATTTTAATCTTTCGCGTCGCGTCGTTTTTGAAAAAAAAATCGTAGGCAGTCATGAGGACTGCCGACAGAAGTGAAAACTTAAAACTGTATTTTGAAATTTCAAACTAGTTGTAATATTAAATGCTGCTATAACTGCAGCATGTTGCTGACGCGACTCACAAAACTTTGTCCATCCATGAAGCGTCCAACGCACACACGTACAATCGGGTATACACAATGTGTTGGCGTGATGCGTGTACGTAGGCAGCTGCGCGCGCATTAACTGTGTTTAAAGTATGTCTATAGCTGTACTCATAGCTATAGATATACCTTAAGCATTAGCGTGTTGCTGATGCAAACCTATATATTTTTTTCAATAACTCCATTTTCAAATAAACGAGGCCGATAACGCTATCAAAATTTTATCTTGTATCGATTATTTGAAGTGTAAATACTCACTTAACTTGTTGAGTTGAAGATTAAACTATGTACATATAATTATACAGCGTCTTATGATCTTAATAAACTGAGAGTATGATTAATGGAGTCTTATACGGATATTTATGGATACTTTGCGGGAATCCATTCCTATGTGGACAGTTAGTTAGACAAGCAAACAAAACCGGAACCTTTATAATTTGTGTTTTATGCGGAAGTAAATTTTCGGGGGTTTTAAAATAAATCTTACGGAATAAACGACCGTCAGCAACATTCAACTTCCCAACCACTATCATTGTCCGATTGGCTCAGTGGCGCGGCCCTCCGCCCACGGAGTCGTCGTGGGTTCGGTTCCTGCATCGGAATAAAAATATATATGAATTTATAAATATCGTTTCCGAGTCTGGTAACCCCCCCAATCCGCATTTCCATTGCTGCCCTTTCCTTTCTTCTTCCTTCCTCTCCGCCAATCCACGGTCTGCACGTGTCAAAGGATACGTGGCTGAGGGCGAGCTTAGTCGCAAGCGTGCCAACCGTCTCGGGATCGAGCTTCCCCGGGTACTATGGTGCCTTACCTCAGCATGCAGGGCTCTGCTGGGGCTGACCTCCATCCTCTCTTGCGGCTCGTGGGATTCACTAAGACGAATTTAATGTACCTAATTTGTTGAAAAAATGACGGCGACGTGGTTCGCCACCCATCATGTCCTGATTCTCACGAGTGCGAGAAGCGACCAATGGACAGCCGTTTCGCTGCGATGAATGGTAGTGGATGGGGCTGCCAACCCCTGGGGGGATAGGTGTGAATATATAAAAAAAATCCCACAGAAGTACCGCCACAGAAAAAGTCTAATAAAGGGTGCGATCCGGTGACCTGGTAGGCCAGGAAAGTAATCAGTAAGCACGCAATTACTGATTATTCGACGTATACCCTAATTCTACCACATTCTACAAGAGAAGTATATTTAGCAAAGAAAATAAAATTCAAATCCCTTATATTTATGTGAATGTATCGTATATGGACAGTCAAAAGTTTCACTTAAGCTAAGATCTGCGACAAGCAAAACAATAACAGAAAATTAATAATGTGTGTTTTTCTGCTGGATCAAGTGGATTTATTTGGATTGGAGTTTACAAGATGGAAAAGTGGTAATGTGTGTTTGGTGTTGTGTATAGTGGTTGGTGGGTGGAGAGTTGATCGCCGATTTTCGGTAAGTTTTTGGCTTAAGTTCCACATAAATCCACTTCATCCAACAAAAAAAACACACATTATTAATTTTCTGATATTGTTTTGCTTGTCGCGGATCTTAGCTAAGTAAAACTTTTGACTGTCCACATAGTGATGAATTTCGGCAAAGTAACGCCTGACTCCATTGATAATCTGAATATGTCGTTTTAATCTTCTTAAATATAATAAAAGGAATTATTCAATTCAACGTGGGAAGAATACGGAACTTACACATGTCTTAGAGAAAATTTTTCTATTATTCGGCCGGGGATCGAAAACAGAATGCTCGGCCCAAAAGTGACGTAATCAACCATGGAGGAATAAATACACCCACTTTATTTCAATATTTTGTTTGAAAGTCCCATCATCATCATCCCAATTTAATTATATATGTACCTATGTATATTATATTACAAAAAAAGTGAATAATTTCTATCATCACATCGATAATTTGTTAAAAAATGACGGTGACGTGGTTCGCCACCCGTCACGTCCTGATTCCCACGAGGGCGAGAAGCGACTAACGGAGAGCCGTTTCGCTGCGATGAACATGAGAGGAAGGATGGATGAAAAGACGATATATATGTATGTATGTATCGATAGTATATCACCAGCCCACATCAAATACAATATATCTACTTTAACACCGTAGTCTGGAAGAAATAGCTTTTAGCGATAAGACTGCCCTTTATTAATATTTTATAATCAATTACTGCGATCCCATCGCTGTCACTGTGCTGTGAATGATGACCACATGGATATAACTAGAACTATTTTTATTATCTGTACAAAAAACCCACATGTTATTAACCTGCCCACATGGCTTCTGTATTCAGTACAATTCATTATGAATCTCCATCATATTTACATGTAATAATAAATCCACATGGTCCCGTAAACCAAATAGCGCTCGCGATACCAGGGCGTCTAGGTCATTGCTGGTTGTTCCTCGCCACTGCTCAGCTGCGTTTCGTGGTAGCTTTGAATACACCGCAACTAAGTGTTGGAACAATTTGCCACCACCTCGTCGTGTCTTGCATACTATAAATATATATTAAAAAAACAATACAAAACACTAATTTTAAGTATGCAGACATGAATTTGTACATTTAGTTGCGGTGGATTTTTTACATAATTTGTTTTTAATTTTATTGTATTTATGTGTATGTTGTGTACATGAGTATGAGTAGTAGTATATATATGTATGTATGTTTGTATGTGTGTGTACGTATGAATGTCGTCACTGTGGTCCGCGATCTGACCACGTTGGTTCTTGCTGAAAACCAGCGCCGGGTGCTCCAATAGAACGCCCGGCATATCCCGAGCAAGAACCATTTTGTGACACTTGTTAGATTAAAATTATTTTCTTTTTGTTTTGTTTATTTGTATAATGTAATATTATTAAGGTTTTAAATGTAAGTAATTGTAAAAAAAACGTGTCATGAACTAAGTTTTTTCAATTCTATTCTATATAGATATACTACTTATAACTTTACTTTTTGATGTAAAATAACAATTTTTTTTTATATATTCATGCCTATCCCCCGCAGGGGTTCTCCTCTCCGCCAATCCACGGTCTGCTGTACCAAAGGATGCGTGGCTAAGGGCGAGCTTACTCGCAAGCGCCCCGACCGTCCCAGGTTCGGGCTCCCCCGGGTACTATGGTGCCTTACCTCAGCATGCAGGGCTCTGCTGGGGCTGATCTCTATCCTCCCTTGCAGCTCGTGGGATTCACTAAGACGAGTTTAATATACCTAATTTGTTAAAAGTGACGGCGAAGTGGTTCGCCATCCGTCACGTCCTGATTCTTACGAGGGCGAGAAGCGATTAATGGAGAGCAGTTTCGCTGCGATGAATGGTAGTGAACGGGGCTCTGCACCCTGCGGGGGATAGGCGTGAGTATATAAAAAAAATAATATATTTATCCATCATCATCAATAACAGCTTGTATAGTTAAGTTCTAAATATAGGCCTTCTCTGAGAAGTACCACCTTCGATTTCACGCATTCAGTTTCTCCCAGCCCTCTTCAGATCATCGAAATCCGACCGAGGCTTCAATAACGATTGTAAAAATGCAGATTCCATGCTTGAATGCATATACTTACCGCATAATCGATTTTATCAAGTGGATAAGACAAACTAGATTTATGGTGTTATGATAAAAAGAAATATTTATTATGATAATGTACCTTAAGCGAAATGACTTAACAATAGTGCTGACGTGATATTTAATATTTCATTCAGCCGGAGCTATCGCCCGGGGAAGTCGTCTTTCTTCTGAAACACATCATACGTTAGTTCAAAATGGCGGAAAATCAAAATGGCGGTTTGGGTGAGCTTCGCTCTGATCAAAGGAAGGAGAGTAAGGGAGAGGTCAAAAGGAAAAGTGTGTCGGGGAAGCCATTGGATCTGGATGACGTGCTGGTGAACGAACTTGGTCAGTTTGGCCCCTTCCAGCTGAGGAACATACTCTTGGTTGCGCTGCCCATCATAATGTCAGCGTTTATGAGCGAGTTCGTCTTCTCCGCGGCTGCTATCCCCCACAGGTATATTATTATGTTTTTTATGGGATAAGCAGGCAAACAAGCAAGCGTGTCTCCTACAACTGCAACACCCTAGGCATTGCAAATGCGTTGTCGGCCTTGGAGATAAGAGTAGACTTATTTTTTGAAGATTCCCATGTCTCATCAGTTTGGAAATATCGTTGGTGGTGGCTGATTCCACAGGGTGGTGGTGCGTGGAATGAAGTTTCGGGGAAAACGCACCGTACTGGATCGCCACTCATCCAGATGGTGGGGATGAAACTTTCCCTTTTAGCGAAGTGTCAATTATTGGCCTGTGGCAGTCCACTGCTGGACATGGGTTTCCCCCATGAAGCTCTACCAAGTCCGATCTTCGGCTTCACGCATCCAGTTTCTGCCAGCCGCCCTGTGCAGATCGTCGCACCATCTAGGGGGGGGGAGGGCAATTCCTCCATAGCTGTTACTTACATAGTAACTTACTGTACTTGCCCCAGTACCTCAACAACCTTCCGATACTAGAAGATGCCTCTGGTCACGATCTTGTGCTGTCTCTTCTCAGTTGATTACCTGAACTTCGTTTAAATCGGCGATCACGGCATCTCTCCTACGATATCAAAGGTGACCGATTGGGCATTGACACGACAGTCGTATCTTATATACCTCGCTCCATAATCTTCTCCCATGTTCTGTGAGCATCCATGCCAACAAAGTCTATGTCGCTCTGATTATGTTTGCATCACACCTTCACATTTGTTTATACTATACAAAATATTGGCAACTATTTATGCGAACTTGACGACCGATTGGCTCAGTAGTTGGGCCGCCCGCCCACGGAGTCGGCCCACACGCGGGTTCGATTCCCGCATCGGAATAAATGTATGTATGGATTACAAATATTTATTCCTAGTCTGGTAACCCGGCCATCCGCATTCGACAATCATCAAAATCATCATCCGACAAACATCCCGCATCCGCATTGGACAAGCGGTGATTTATCTGACTCGGAATAAAATAGTACAAAAATAACCACGTAGTCGAATTTAAATTATATTAAAAAAAATCTTTTTTATCCGTTTCCTCTTCACTACATGATATACTGAAAACCAAAATCATTCACAGGTGTCAAATTCCGGAATGCGGTGAGAATGGTAAGGACTTCGAATACGAACCGGAGTGGGTTCTGAATGCGATTCCCGAGGCGGGGACCGGATTTGCCAGCTGCGAGCGTTATAGCCCGAGAGGTCTCAACGGTACCCTGGACTACTGCCCGGCGTCCATTTTCGACCAGTCGAGCAGGATCGACTGCGATGGTTTCGTGTACGCCCGGGACAACTCTGTCGTATACGAAGTAAGTATTCGTGGAGACAAAATCCATCTTTTGTACATGTATTGATTTGGTAATGGCGGGAAACCCAGAACTGTCTATTGTGCAAGATAATTAATAGTGGTAGAGCCACGCTGCAGGCGAATACTTTGTCAAGAATGGCATAATATTTGTCTTAGCACGGGGCCGGCTCGACCACACTCCCGCAGGAAACCGGCGTCTGAGTGGTAGCTTAGGTATCGCGCTTCGTACGGTGAGCGGCCGAGTTCCGGAGACTCAACACCCTCCCCCCTCCCTATACCCCTCCCCCCTCCCAATCCCACTCCCATAATGACACTTTCCTTAAAGGTCGGCAACGCTTCCGCACTGCCTGTGGCGCTGCGGAAGTCTATGGGCGGCGTTGATTGCTTTCCATCAGGTGACACGCCTGCTCCAAACGAGCAGGCGTGTCACCTGAACCTGACTAGACCATAAAAAGAAAGATACTTTTAATTTCTTCGTTGCGTTGGAAGTGTGTACGCTGACACTGAATTCTGGTTCGATCGTTCGTGAATCATTAAAAAAATAGGAAACGGATAAAATAGTTTTTTACAGTATTAGCTTTTCGGTTATTGAATTTGTTGCCGCTGGAGGTGAGACAAGCGAAGTCTCTCGCGATTTTCAAAAAGCTTGTCAACAATCACTATCTATCTTTATAAATATCTATATATCCTTTTATTAATAGCTATTATCTTTGTTAACTACTAATTTTTTGTATCATCATAATGATAATGTATTATACCAGCCTACATCAAATTATCTTTTTAACATTGTGTCCATTCTAAGGTTGTCTTGAAAAATCGCTATTAGCGATAAGCCCGCCATTTTTATATAAATTGCTCGATGTCAGCATTACACCTACCTGACACAGATGATTAATTCGGTAAATGATTTAAATAAAAATATTTATTGGTCCTTCGAGCTACAAGGCTTCGCGCGTGGCTTGCTTGTACGAGACTTGGGATAGAAGAACTAGCGTAACATTTGGAAAAACGCTTCACACAAACATTTAAAATAAACTCCCAGCCGTACCCCAACAATTATAATATAATATTTAATAATGGAGTCAGGTGTTCCTTTGCGGAAATCCATCACTATGTGGACAGTCAAAAGTTTTACTTAGCTAAGATCCGCGACAAGCAAAACAATAACAGAAAATTAATAATGTGTGTTTTTCTGCGGCATGAAGTGGATTTATTTGGAACTTAAACCAAAAGCTTACCGAAACTCGGCCATCAATTCTCTACCCACCAACCACTATACACAACACCAAACACACATTACCACTTTTCCATCTTGTAAACGACACGTTTTTCGCCCCAACACGAGGCATCTTCAGGTATAGTAGACTCTATGGTAGACAACAAAAGTTTTCGGTTGTCTTCCGTAGTCTACTATGTGTAGTACTACTACCTGAATATATATATATATATATATATATATATATACATATATATATATATATATATATATATATATATATATATATATATATATATATATATATATGGATTTATAAATATTTATTCCGAGTCTGGTAACCCCCTCAATCCGCATTTCCTTTCCTGCCCTTTCCTTTCTTCTTTATCCTTTCCCTTCCTCTCCGCCAATCTACGGTCTGCCGTGCCAATGGAGGCGAGCTTAGTCGCAAGCGTGCTGACCGGCCCGGGATCGGGCTCCCCCGGGTACTATGGTGCCTTACCTCAGCATGCAGGGCTCTGTTGGGGCTGAATTCCATCCTCTCTTGCGGCTCGTGGGATTCACTAAGACGAATTTAATATACCTTATTTGTTGAAAATGACGGCGACGTGGTCCTATCCATCCGTCACGACCTGACCATCCCACGAGGGCGAGAAGCGACTATTGGAGAGCCGTTTCGTTGCGATGAATGGTAGCGGATGGAGCTCTATGGTCTCTGCCAACCCCTGCAGGGGATAGGCGTGAATATATATATATATATATATATATATATATATATATATATATATATATATATATATATATATATATATATATATATATATATATATATATATATATATATATATATATATATATATATATATATATGTTTCTCTGTTCTACCTATAATTTATCTTAACCTATAAGGAGATAATGAGAGTTGTAAAATTTTCAGTTTGACCTCGGTTGTCAAGAATGGCTTCGAGCGCTCTCTGGCACTCTGAGCAGCGTGGGCACGTTGCTGGTTCTACCCATTACTGGCTACATCTCCGATAGATTCGGACGGCGGATGGCCCTCGTCATCAGCGTCTTCAACTTGGCGCTGTTCGGTCTCATACGAGCGTTCTCCGTCAACTACCCCATGTACTTGGCGTTGCAATTGCTGCAGACAACCTTTGGCGCGGGAACATTCAGCTCTGCGTACATTTTCGGTGAGCACAACTACGAAAATCCAATCAATTAATCAACAACCCGCAGCAGTCCACTGCTGAACTCCCATGTAACCCGATCATCCAGTTTTTGCCAGCCGCCCTGCGCAGATCGTTGATCCACTAAGCAGGGGGGCGTGTCACACTACGTTTGCCGAGACGCGGTCTCCACTCCAGCACTCGTAGGCTCCAGCGGTTATCGTTTTCCCGACAAACGTGACCAGCCCATTGCTTATTAAATAGAAATACCTTAATGTTACGGACACAGATTATTAATTCGGTAAATGATTTTTAAAATATTTTTTCTCAATAATCCAAGTGCTATAAGGTAATGAAATACTAAATTCTCAAAATTCGAAAATGTTCCGGCAATGTTCAGTCTTTTCTAGACATCGTCCTGTCTCTTTTCCGCGCGCAGCTATTTCCTATTAACTGTTCTTGTCACGCATTGACGTACGTCTTGTCAATTTATTTTTAAAAGTTGTAACGGCTTGCTTGACCAGGATTGTAATATTTCAAAATGAGGTTTTAATCGTTTAATAAAAATGTGATTTTTCATATGTGTTACGAAACAATATGTATGGCCTACAGATATTTATTCCAAGTCTGGTAATCTTGTTAATCCGCATTGGACAAACGTGGTAGGTTAACGTCCGTTCCTCCAGAAATAGGGAGGCTCTTGCTCAGCACATATATGGGCTGTGAAAAAAAATTCTCTAATCTCATCTCTCTAGTCTAATCTGTGATTAATATTATGTTTAGCTGCAGAGCTGGTTGGGCCTAAGTATAGAGTGATCACGAGCGCTACATCATCCTCCATGTTTGCCGTGGGTCAGGTGGTGCTGGGCAGTGTGGCTTGGCTGGTACAGCCATGGCGATACATGATCATGACGCTCCACATACCCTGTTTCTTGGTCGTCGCCTATTTCTGGATATTAACCGAAAGCGTGCGTTGGTTGCTCGCGAAACAGAAATACACAGAAGCGAAATTAGTGCTGGAAAAAGTGGCGAAAGTCAACAAAACGCACATCAGCGAAAAGTCTTTGGAAGCGTTGATGAATCCACCACCTCCGGCGCAAACAGCAACAGTATGTTTGATTTTTTTTAAATATCCCAATCATATTATCATCATCAACAGCCCGCGGCAGTCCACTCAACATAGGCTCCCGCCGAGAATAGAACTTCAGTCTTTCGACTGTGTCGGTGTCGGTGAAGTGGAAATGGGCTGGTCACGTTTGTCAAAGATCTGACAACCACTGGAGCAGACGAGTGCTGGAGTGGAGACCGCGTCTCGGTAAACGTAGTTTGGGACGCCCCCCGGCTAGATGGTGCGACAATCTGCGCAGGGTCGCTGGCAGAAACTGGATGCGTGACTCTGAATATCGATCTGAAGTCGAAGATCGGACTAGATGGCGTTTCTTGGGGGAGATCTGTGTCCAGCAGTGGACTGCCGCAGGCTGTTGATGATGGTGATGATTTCTTCTCAGTCGTTTGCACATTTCTCCGAGTTGTGGTGGTTATCTGGTTGCAGTTTGCTTCATATTCCGTTGCCGTTGTTCTCGCACTGACGTTCTCCACATAGGCCTCCCCCAAGAAGCGCCACCTTGCCCGATCGGCTTCACGCATTCGGATTCCGCCAGCCGCCCTGTGCAGATCGTCGCACCATCTAGCCGGGGGGCGTCGCACTCTACGTTTACCGAGACTCGGTCTCCACTCCAGCACTCGTCTGCTCCAACAATTGTCGGATCTCCGACAAACGTGACCAGCCCAATACAACTTTAATTTGCTAATTCGAAAGGCTACGCCGGTGACTTTAGTTCTCTGGCGGATTTCTCTAGTTTCGATCTAGAGAAGAAATACTTAAATATAATGTCGTTATTTTTTTTGCACAGAATGGTCAAAGCCTGGTCAGATCTATAATCAGTTCTCGCGTACTCCTCCGACGCGTATGCACCACACCGATCTGGTGGATCACAACCACGCTGGTCTACTACGGTCTGTCCATAAACTCCGCCAGTTTGTCCGACACCATCTACCTGAACTTCATCCTAACGTGCGCCATCGAGATCCCCGGCTACATCACGGCCGTCCTCATCCTGGACAGGGTCGGCAGGAAGGCCACGTTGTCGGGCGGTTTCATTTTGAGCGCGGCGTGTAATATCGCGTTCGCCTTCATACCTAACGGTAAGATAAATACAGATTATATATGTCCTTATTGGTTCATTGAATATTATTACGTCGGAAATTTTTACGTCCTAATAAATATTATACACAAGGTCATCAGATAAAAAAGATAAAACGATTATCGCTACGTAATATACCTACCCATATACTGCAAAGGTGAAATTTTCGATTACCGAGCCGAGTGTTGGGTTTTTTTTAATGCTTTATTGTACACAAAACAGGAAATACAAGAATTAAAAGGAACGAAGATGTATGAGCTTATCTCAAAATTGAGTTTACTTCCAGCAAACCCAGGAGTGAAAGAGCGATAAGATAAGCTGTGAGGAAAGAAATAAGTGTACAACAACAAAAAATAATAATAATATACATAATACATTTTTATTAATGGGTTAAGGCAAACGAGTAAGCAATGATTCCTATGGAATTGCCATAGGAATCATTGACTTATTGTCGGCCTTCAAAATACGATTGGGTTTGTTATTTGAAGGTTCCTATGTTATGTCTAGGGATTGCAATCCCGCAGCTCATCCAATCCCGCGGAATTTATATGCGAGATTACTCAATCCCGAGGAATTGAAATGCGGGATTACTCAATCCCGCGGAATTGATATGCGGGATTACTCAATACCGCGTGGGATCATGCGGGATCCCGCATTTTTGAAATTATGTTATAAAATCAAATTGAAACTACAGTTTTTTTGTGTAAAAATCAATTTTTATTAAACTTTTATTATTTAATAGAAATTATTTCTTTTCTATTACTTAATTATAAATAATTAGTGATCTGTTTTCTTGGATTCATCTTTAAATGTTTGGCATAGTTTAATAGTATTGTATAATTTTACCCTTACTACAACAGTTTTATATTTTTAAATCGATCTTATTCATATAATGACTAATAATCAAATCATAACATTCTTTTAGATAGAGCTACTCGCGATTTACGTGTATCATAATGTAAATTATACATATTACTCATTTCTCTTTCTCATTCATTTAATCATCAATCATCAATAATATTCTTTCATTAATTTAATTTCTATATGTTCAATCTTAATTCATTAAATTAATTATAATCGATAATCTGAAAAAAAAAATATTTCTTTGTTTAAAATTTTAAAATTACGAATATTAAACAAATGACATAATAACTTTTCCCGCCAATTTACATCACTGACATTGTGTTTTTATGTTATTTTTATAATCTTATAGTATTATTATCAGTTATATTGTTTAATTATGGTAGCCTATTACACAATATATATCGATTAAGGTGTATAAATGAAGTGATATGAAATGAATGCGTATATCGTGACTTTTTAAGTTGACTGAAAAAAATAATGGAAGGTTATGGTAGAAAATCCACCATTTTATCAAGACGTAACGTGACGTACATTTCTAGAGATTTGATATTATTGTATTTCACTTGACACTGGCATAATAATTATAACTAATTGCCATCAAAGAAAAGAAAAGTTTTTATGAATTAGTGATACATTTAGTGATGATTTAGTCAATGTATCACTACAGTACTGTCGCTATATTATTGTGTGTAATAAACACAATAGTGTTGTATATGAATTAATCAATTCTCAGTATTGTAGTGACGTATTATTTTAATATGTTTATATACAATAAATGATGTATGTATAGATATAAAATTTTATTGCATGCTTGAACTGTATCGTAATCCGGAAGACGATAATACGATTATGTGATATATATGTATGTACATACATATATAAAAATTCAACTGTTATCACATATGAAGTGATAGGTACGTCCTACAACATAAAATATAGTAAATCCTGTTAATATAATTCATAGATTTCGATTTCTATCTGCAGAAACCCGTCACATAAATGATATATAATATTTATATATTAATACGTAAAGAAAAACTATGTATCCCTATTTAACCTCTTGCGCTTCGATTTAATTAGGAAAAATATTGCAATAATGCACCATTTAATTTGAGTCAATCATTGCATAAATAAAGTGATATAAAGAAGCAAATTGATGCCTTAACGGTCCATTTTATAAATTAAAAGTGTAATAGCAGTTTAAATATAATTAATTTATTAGGGATAATCAAAATGTAAAATTGTAATAAAACTTTTCAAAATTCAACACACTCTTTACCAGAAATTTTATAAAACTGTTCTGTGGAGAATAACACACGAAATTTCATTTAAAAAGAGAGAAATATCTAGCTATACCGTTATCGCAGAGTACGTATTAACAAATATTGTGTGTTTTTAAACATGTTTAAACATGTTTAAGCACGTCACGCATATTTAAATATTCTATGTATATTTTTATTTTGATGACGAGTACAGCTCGTCACTGGGCAGATAGACATTAAAAATTCATAACGAGTCTAAATCGTCATTGTAGCGCAAGGGATTAAAATCATTGCACGTGTAAGGGACATATATAGTATACATTCATGTGGAGGGTGTCGGAAAAATAAAATAGACGTTAAAAAATAAATTAATGACGAGGGGACAATATCAACTGTTGGAATTAGCACTTTGACATACTAATAACGTGTGGGAGACGTCGATCATATAGAATTGTAAACTTGACGTCTTCGAGACGTCCAGAATTCGAACGGACGCAAAGCAGTAGTATATTTGTAAATTATTTTATTCTTTTGCATTCTTTTTTTCACTTTTTTTAGTTATATTATATCATATATTGATCCAAAAAAGCGAAAACGCTGTATTTAATACAGATGGCACAAAAAATGTATTATATATTCGGCTCATAAAAAAATACTATGTCAATGGTCTGAGTCTCACAGCGTTATGACAAACAAAAAATTTTGTAACGCATTCAAACTAATTGTATTTGAGTGATCAGATACAATTACTTCAGACATTTTAAAAGTTGTTTATTTTGGCAGGCTTTGGTAAATTTTCATTTTGCGGGGTACATTTTCGCTTTATTGCGTCCATATGTATTTATTGACATGATTTTTCGAAACCATCAAATTATGTTTGTATGTCAAGGGGTTATTTTACTTTTTTTTATGGGATAGACGAAGCGCGGTACCTAAGCTACCACTCAGACGCCGGTTTCTGCGGGAGTGTGGTACTTCCCCGGGCGAGCCGGCCCATTCATGCTACAGACAAATAAAATGCCATTATTGACAAAGTATTCGTCTGTAGCGTGGCTCTACCACTTTGAAATTACTCAGAACAAACATAACTGAGATCCGCAAGTAATTAGATAAACAAGAATGAGGATCTAACACATTTCCAGATGTTGAATGAATGAAGGATTCAATATATTTCCAGAAATTGTATGAATGAAGGATTCAATATATTTCCAGAAATTGTATGAATGAAGGATTCGACATATTTCCAGCTGTTGAAAGAATGAAGGATTCGACACATTTCCAGGTGTTGAATGAATAAATGAAGGGTTCCACATATTTCCAGATGTTGAATGAATGAATGAAGGATTCGACATTTTTTCAGATGTTGAATGAATGAAGGATTCGACATAGTTCCAGATGTTGAATGAATGAAGGATTCAAAATATTTCCAGAAATTGTGTGAATGAAGGATTCAATATATTTCCAGAAATTGTATGAATGAAGGATTCGACATATTTCCAGGTGTTGAATGAATAAATGAAGGGTTCCACATATTTCCAGATGTTGAATGAATGAATGAAGGATTCGACATATTTTCAGATGTTGAATGAATGAAGGATTCGACATATTTCCAGATGTTGAATGAATAAAGGATTCAATACCTTTGCAGTTATTCCACGTCACACGCAATATTTTACAGATCTGTCGGTACTGCGTCTGATTGTATACCTGTTGGGGAAATTCGGGATTTCGGTGGTGATGACGTCAGTGTATTTGTTCACGTCCGAGCTGTACCCCACAGAATACCGTCACAGTCTGCTCGCCTTCTCCTCCATGGTGGGCAGGCTCGGCTCCATCTCGGCACCGCTTACCCCACCGTTGGTGAGCTCTTTTTTTTTAGACATATAAACAGAAAGACAGATACACACACACACACACACACATAAATATACCCCAGCAGCAGAGAAAAAGATGATTTTCTGCCACCGCCCGAACCTCACGAAGATGCAACTCAGTGCATCTTGAGAATGGCTTCGGGGTCCGCCGATGGCCGCCCCTCAAGTCTATGCAAGGTATTTGGGCTTCTGCCGAATTTCAGCAGAAAAGCATCCTATGTCCGTCTCCTGGTTCTAAGCTACCTCCCTACCAATTTTCAACCAAATCGGTTCAGCCGTTCTTGAATTATAAATAGTGTAACTAACACGACTTTCTGTTATATATATATATATATATATATATATATATATATATATATATATATATATATATATATATATATATATTATTACTGTTCATTATCTCATGCTCAACAATTTATTTTTAATATTGCAATTATTGTATTATTGTAAACGTAAGACAAACATTATATTCAATTCATTGTAAACTTTCAGATGGTGTACTGGGAGGGTATTCCCTCCATGATATTTGGCGGCATGGGGTTGCTGTCGGGCGCGCTGGTCCTCACGCAGCCGGAGACCCTTGGCACCAGGTTGCCCGACACCCTGGCCGAGGCCGAGGCTATAGGGAAACCGGAATCTATGATACTAAAGTGAAATCGATCTGATGGAGCTGCGATCGCTTAGCTTCAACGTTATTTAGAATAGGATATATGTTAACACATGAAGAATATAATAATTTATAAAATAATGCGAGGAAAACAATGAAACATTTTATATTTTTATAGGTATATTAAAATATAAAAATTCATCCATAAATTACATCATTTACAAATAATAAAAAATAATGTGTGTCTTCCCACACTCATCTTTTCATCCATCCTTCGTCTCACATTCATCGTAGCGAAACGGCTCTCCGTTAGTTGCTTCTCGCCCTCGTGGAGATCAAGACCTGACGGGTGGCGAACCACGTCGCCGTCATTTTTTAACAATTTATGTAGCCGCAAGGGAAAATGGAGGTCAGCCCCAGCAAAACCTCGCATGCTGAGGTAAGGTACCATAGTACCCGGAGGAGCCCGATCCCGGGACGGTCGGTACGCTTGCGACTAAGCTCGCCTCTAGCCACGCATCCATTGGCACGGCAGGCCGTGGATTGGCGGAGAGGAAGGGAAAAGGATAGAGAAGAAAGGAAAGATGGATTCAGACAGGATGATAGGGATATGATACTACCGTAACGGAAGACGAGGAGTGATACGGTAGTAGCTCGGGAGGCCGGGGTCGCGTACCCGTGTACCAATACCATAAATACTGGACGGGCGGCTAGGCAAAGATACTCCCTGACTTATTCTTGTTATATTTGTTATTAGAAATAAATTTAAAATGAGTAAAATGTATTATATATAAAAATATTATATGACCGACCGATTGGCTCAGTGGCGGGGCCCTCCGCCCGCGGAGTCAATGGTCGCGGGTTCGATTCCCGCATCGGAATAAATATTTATATGGATTTATAAATGTTTATTCCGCGTCTGGTAACCCCCCCAATCCGCATTTCCTTTCCTGCCCCTTCCTTTCTTCTCTATCCTTTCCCTTCCTCTCCGCCAATCCACGGTCTGCCGTGCCAATGGATGCGTGGCTAGGGGCGAGCCTAGTCGAAAGCGTGCCGATCGTCCCGGGGTCGGGCTTTTCCGGGGACTATGGTGCCTTACCTCAGCATGCAGGGCTCTGCTGGGGCTGACCTCCATCCTCCCTTGCGGCTCGTGGGATTCACTAAGACGAATTTAATATACCTAATTTGTCGAAAAATGATGGCGACGTGGTTCGCCACCCGTCACGTCCTGATTCTCACGAGGGCGAAAAGCGACCAATGACGAGCCGTTTCGCTGCGATGAATGGCAGCGGATGTAGCTCTGTGGTCTCTGCCAACCCCTGCGGGGGATAGGCGTGAATATATATGAATATATATATTTGTACATCCATACGGTTAAAAATATCACTGAAACTTAATAAAAAAATTTGAGTTTAAGAAAGGTTTAATTTTTTACATTATAAATTAGAAATAGAAATATAAAAACTAAATTTATGACACCCCGTTTTTTTACAATAACTAAAATTAAATCCTTAATAATATTATATACACAAATAAAAACACAAAACAAAAAGAAAATAATTTTTATCTAACGAGTGTCATAAAATGGTTCTTGCTCAGCATATGCCGGGCGCACTATTGGAGCACCCGCCGCTGGTTTTCAGCGAGAACCAACGTGGTCAGATCGCGGACCACAGTGACGACATTCATACTGACACACTCGTACATACAAATACATCCATATATATAACTACTCATACTCATATACACATACACATAAATACACGTACAGTACAATAGAATTAAAAAACACAAAGTCATGTACTAAATTCACCGCGTCCAAAAGAACAAGGTCCTGACTGCATACTTAAAATTAGATTTTTGTATTTATTTTTTAAATATATTTATTGAGTGCAAGTCGCGAAGAGGTGGTGGCAAGTTGTTCCAACATTTGGTTGCGGTGTATTCAAAGCTACCACGAAACGCAGCTGAGCAGTGACGAGGAACAACTAGCAATGACCTAGACGCTCTGGTATCGCCAGCGCTATTTCGTTTACGGGACCATGTTAATTTTTTATATAAATATGATGGGGTTTCATAACGAATCATGCCAAATCGAAGAAATTACTTACTTCACTGACTATGAAAGTTTAATGTCATAGAACCAGCCTGACAGTGAAATTGTGCCCTTATAAAGTTTTTGTTTTAATCTTTACTCATTTGAGACCTTTGATGTGTAGGCTTGTTTTTTAAAAGGTAAAACATCATATCAATTCGAAAACAACGCTGCCGCAATCGAGGCAGTTGTTTGTGGTTTGTGGTGCGTGTAAAGAAGTTTCTGGAAAAACACCCTTAAGTACAGGCCTACACCCATCTGTATATCACAGCTTTTTAAATTAAAATTAATTCGTATTTTGAAGTTCTTAGAAATGCGATTTGGTGCATATTCAAGACTAGTATAGTTAGTAAACATTTTATGTTATAATAAAAATGGTAAAACGTGTATTTTTAACTGAAAACTGTATAAACGCAAGGCGCAAGGCTATAAAGGTACCACCTTATATTTTATCCCCGTTCCTTATAATTTATCCTCTGCCGGTGCCCGCAGAAAACTGGCGTGTGAGTGTTAGCTTAGCTACAGCGCTTCGTATGATGAGCGGCTGAGTTTTGGAGTCCCAATACCCCCGGTAAAAATAAAGGAGTTTCAACCGTCACCTGCTATTCAGTTGAAAAACTCAGAAGAGGAGCCGTCCAAAAGCGAGGAAATTGTCACCAAGGATGAAATTGCCACCATGGATAGATTATTAATGGAGTCAGGCGTTACTTTGCGGAAATCCATCACTATATGGACACTCAAGTTTTACTTAGCTAAGATCCGCGATAAGCAAAACAATAACAGAAAATTAACAATGTGTGTTTTTCCGTTGGGTTTAGTGGATTTATTTGGAACTTAAACCAAAAACTTACCGAAAATCTTTTCGGTAAAAAGACTTTTCGGTTGTCTTCCGTAGAGTCTACTATACCTGAAGATGCCTCGTGTTGGGGCGAAACACGTGTCGTTTACAAGATGGAAAAGTGATAATGTGTGTTTTGTGTTGGTGGCCGATTTTCGGTAAGTTTTTGGTTTAAGTTCCAAATAAATCCACTAAACCCAACGGAAAAACACACATTGTTAATTTCCTGTTATTGTTTTGCTTGTCGCGGATCTTAGCTAAGTAAAACTTTTGACTGTCCATACCATGGATGGAATTGATCAGCTATTCGATGAAAAGTTAGGAACTTCAATATCGACTTTTCTCCATAATTTCCGAGCCTCGTTACAAGAAAATTTAAAAAAGTTACGTCCAGAATAAAGAGGAGTACGTTCAAAATTAAAAAGTGTAATTCAAGTCTTAAAGAGTGACTCTATAGATACCATGGACTTTTGTCGTTTGTTGGGTCTTGCTGAGAAAGGGATGCTTAGAATGTTTGGGCACATAGGAAGATGAAAGACGACTGGCAAAAGAAATTTACGTTGCGGATGTGGATGGAAGGGGAAGACCAAGGAAAACATACCTTGACTAAATTACCGAAGTTTTTAGGAAAGGCCAGGTCAGGAGTACCCTTAACCGACGAGCTTGCATGAAGATGCCTCCTCTAAAAAGCGCCATCTAGCCCAATCTTCGGCTTCACGCATCCAGTTTCTGCCAGCCGCCCGGCGCAGATCGTCGCATAATCTAGCCGGTGGGCGTCCCACACTACGTTTGCCATGACGCGGTCTCCACTCCAGCACTCGTCTGCTCCAGGTATTGTCGGATCTCCGACAAACGTGAATATGACGTTGATAAAGATTTTTTTCTTGTAAAGATGGCGGTAGTCCATAAAAGGTTCAGAATCCATGATATGATATCCTATCACCTATAATCAACCTACGGCCCACCGGGCGTTTGTGGCTGGACCATCTGGTGTTACTTTACTACAGCTTGTGGTAGCCTACTGCTGGACACTATTGAAGCCAGGTGGTGGAAGATTACATAATTCATCATTATTTTTTTAGTCACATTTTTTTAAGAGGTATTTTGTCATCTCAGTTAAAAACCTCAATTACATATTTGCCATACATCCAGTTTTACAAATTTGTGATCATCTTGCCTTGCTTGCCTTCTACCGTATAAATTGCCATAAGCAATAAATATGCCATGAAATAATTTTAAATTGAAATAGCAATACTGCATAAAGAAATGATAAATGATTTATTTTGCAGGCAGTATTTTGGTTTTAAAAATGTATCACAAAATTAAATCTACTCTAGACACACGTCTCCGTATAACAGTCTGCAACTTCTTAGTACTATGGCATGCCAGCCGTAAGCAGTACGGCTAACATGTAACACGGGACCTTTGATGGAATTCTTCCTAATGAAATTAATTTATTTTTCTATTCACTGTACATTCATATTTCATTCACACTTTATCAATTTACATTTTATATTCAATCTCAATAATTTTTTTTATTAAAATATGTATATTAAAACCTCTTATATTATATTATTTAATTTTACATTCGTAATTTAAAATAAAAAAGAAAAAAATTGTTATTAAAAATTTTAAAAACAAAAAGATTAGTTCGACTGACGTATTTCAATACACATGGCACCCGTCCGGCACAATAAATTCATATATGGATATATGTGTATGATATATGGATGTATGTGTATGAATGTGTGTGTCTGTATGTCAATGTCGTCACTGTGGTCCGCGATCTGACCACGTTGGTTTTTGCTGAAAACCAGCGCCAGGCGCTCCAATAGCATGGCTCCAATAGAACGCCTGGCATATAATAATAATAATAATAATAAAACTTTATTTCAGGACTAGCCCATATATCGTTAGTAACAATCTTTCTTATAATCTAGTGTTCGTAAAATTACAAAATTTTATAAAAATATATTTTACATTTAAAACATTAAAATATAATACATTAATAAACCATTACAAATTTGAGAATAATAATATATGTCTATAATAATTTTAAAACAGTAATGAGATAATTTAATTTTACATTTTATTTTATATTAAATTAATGTGCGATTTTACAAATTTTAATTTTAAGAGCAAAATTACATTAACATATTAAAACCTACGTTAGTTAGTTAGTTATTTCGGAAATAAAAATAGTCTTAAACTTGCCTCGCAACCACTGCAGCCACGTGTGCACCATTCCAACACCTCCAGAGGGGACTGTCTAGCTTTACAGCCAATGTGCTGAGGAGGTTGTTGGAGCTACTCAATAATCTACTCATTGCGGACGCAGTTCGCTTGCGAATGATCGCATAGAAGTCATCTACACGAGCCTCCGCAAACATGGCCGACGCGCTACAGTACCGAGGCTTTCTTAACAAAACCCTCAGCACATTGTTGTACTGAACACGCAGGGCACTATACGCTCGTCGTGAGTAGTTCTCCCATAGACTGCACGTGTAAAAGGACTGGCAAAAAGCTTTAAATAAAATTAATTTTACCGGTGACGTACATCGTGCAAACCTACGGGCCAACATATTACCTCTAACTGACAGAGCTCTGCGCTCGCGTTCAATATCGCTATCATCATCCAAGCATTCATTCACAACATGCCCAAGGTATTTGAACTCAGATACTTGTTTCAGAGGAGTTCCACACAGGTGTATAGTAGGGTTGAAATTAATTGCTTTGTTTTTTCCTCGAAATACTAAAATTTCACTCTTTTTAGCATTGTATCTGAGTCCATTCTCCCTAGCATATTCCTCACAGATTTTTATTAATCTTCGAAGACCACCGACCGATGGGCTCAACAGAACCATGTCATCCGCGTAACTAAAGTTGTTCATCACGACGCCATCTATCGAGCACCCGACACCCGCTCTGCTAAGCCTCTCTATCAGTCTGTTTATATAAAAATTGAACAGCCTGGGTGACGTCAGCCCCCCCTGTCTCACTCCACACTCAAGTTTGTATGGATCGCTAAGTGCTTCACCCCACCTTACCACGTTACTCTGAGCACCATACCAGTACTTCAATAAAGATACCAACTCGGGTCTTAAGCTACTCTCTGTTTCAAGCTTCTGCCATAATATTTTATAGGACACGAGGTCGAATGCCTTGGACAGATCCAAAAAACACGCAAACACATGTGTTTTTCTATCTGTGTAGTATCTTACAGCTTGCTTGAGACACAGTATGGCGCTCTCAGTTGATAGTTCTGACCTGAAGCCGAACTGCGCATCATGTATATTAACTGATTTACTCAACTGAGCATCAAGCAAGCCGTCAAGAACTTTTGCTGTGATGGTAGCAAGAGATATAGGCCTGTAGTTGGTTCTGTCCGCTGCATCCCCCGTCCTATTTTTAATAATAGGCACGACTACTGTCCTTGTCATCGAGTCCGGCAGGAACCCATGGCTAACACATAGATTGTAGAACCAGCCCAGGACTCTGGGGAGGTGCACGCCAGCATGCCGCAGATGCTCAACACTAAGGCCATCATGTCCAGGTGACTTTCCACGCTTCATGCTCATGATCGTATTTTCTACTTCGCTAGTTGTGAAACGTCTCAAGCAGTCCTCGGTATTCGTAACATTTTCATTGCCAGATACTGTGCAATTAATCTCAAGAGGGTCCACTTTAAATTGATTCCTAAACATATTAGCTATGTTACGGCAACCGCTCACGCCCCCCACTTCAGCCGGAAGATTCGGTCTTGCATTCAGTCTGTTTGTTTGTTGCCAAAATTTACCAAAATGCTTGTTATTATACGCCATTGCTAGTATGTCCATTTTAATTTGTTCCACATTGTCTTGGCACCATTTAAGTTTGATTTTGAAGGCCCTACGAGACTCCCTCATGTCATCGTAGATGGCTCCGTGTGTTGGCCTTCCCGCCCACATCCAAGACTGAAAGCAAGTACGAGCCCTAGCATGAAGCGGCGCCACATGTTTATTCCACCCTGTGATGGATCTCTTATTTTTACACCGCACAACGTTATAATTATAACAATATATCGCCGCATCCTGTAATATACTTTCGATATTATCGTACATATTTTTGATAATTACTTTGTGTTCCGAATCATTACATAATCTATTACAACAATCTAGCATGTCATTTGGAAAATCAATTAATTTTAGTTTCTCATTACAATAATCCGTATATAATTGAATCTGCTCACTATCCCTGTGACCCCAGACTACTTTATTAATGGCTTTATTTTTAGTCGGCTGCAAACTAAGACGATCTAAACCAAATCTACAGCAGATCTCTAAGGGATAGTGATCAGACCACGTCACATCATTTTTAATATTAACGTTATCAATATAATTTCTAGCTAAACGAGTTACAATACAGTGATCCAACCAACGTGTACAACCATGACTATCACTCATATAAGTGTAAACATCAGTATGATTTGACAGTAACTCGTAATCAATACATACCCACTTTTGATCATCACAAAAGAGACGCATTTCATTAAAGAATAACTCCCCGGGGTGTGCATTAAAGTCACCTAGAACAAAAGCCGTTTCAATACCACTGTCCTCAATAATTGCATTAATTTCACTCAAACAGTCTGTGAAATCTGTAAGATTTTCAACACAGTCCACAGGCATATACACAGAAAAAAATAGTATAGTCTGCTCACGTAACTGACACTTTATCGCGCATAGCCTCACACTGTTACACTTAACCACAGACACAGATGTAAACACTTTCTTTCGCCATAAGAGCGCGACACCTCCGTGCGGACGTCCGCGCAGCATGCCACCGCCCGTGTCCACCGCCGACGTACCCGTACACTCGAACTCATCATGCACTGTGCTGAGGTATGCCAGGTCATATGGCATAAGCCATGTCTCCTGCAGCGCCACTACATCCGCTGAACTACACAAACTTCTTACGCTATCCACTGCTCTCTTTAGAGATTTACAGTTAAAACTCACCAACTTTAGATTTTTTTGTGTCCGTTGCATAACTTAGGTATTTTGATCACGATCAACCTTAGCCTTTTTACCATGCCTAAATATTATATATTTTCTAAAGTATATACCTTCTGGCCATAACTCATTATTTGTAAATAATGACAATTTACTACTAGGTATATAAAACTTGAAAGATATGTATTCCTTTGAGGTTTTTGTATTTATCTTTTCGGGTTTTATAGTTATTTGAGTTTTTTCATAAACGTAATCTGCAACGTCTTTCTCATTATTTTCCTTTGACACATTATAGATAAATAACGGGATCATACTCTCGGCTGCTTTTAATTTTGTTTCAGCATTCACGTTAGCAGAGCCTCTCATACCTTTAAAACGTGACATCCTCCTACGCTTTACAACACGAACCCATTCGCCTTCGTTGTCGTTGAGCACTCCGGCGACTTCGCCACACGGCGCACAATTTTCAATATTGCGTGACGTCACATTCTCAGACGTCCGCGCTTGCTCCTTTGAACTAATAGTTAATGCATTCGAAGCATTGCCGCGGTGGGCCTCCACGTGCATCAGTTTTTGCGCAGGAGCTGTGTCGAGTGCGACAGATATAGATTGTCCACTGTTTACCGCCGCAGGACTTGTATGTGACGGGGACGGGTGATCAAAAAATCGTCTACCCTCATTAATGTTCGGGGATAATTCACCTTCTAGGCCGGTCAATAACCCCATCGGTCCACTAGCACAATCATAACTGTCCTGCAGACAAAAACCGCCTCTATTTTTATTAACATACGTTTCGGTTTGTGTTGACTGCATGCCCGACTTACTTTCTTTGTTTTTAAAAAATTCATCAAGATCGTCTTTCTTGACGTATTCATCCTGCTTCTGGAGCAAAGCCTGAACCTGGTTCTGTAGTATGATGACATCTTTCAATACTCGCGTTGCATCAACATGATCGAATGTAACGGGTGGTAGCTTGTGCAGAGTCTTCGCAACAAATATAGGTAAGTCGTCGGGTTCTGTACTTCGTAATACCCCAATAATATCTTCTATATTCTTCTGCTTTCTATCTTCCCCTTTTCTTTTTACTAGACGAGATGATATTGAACTGAATAATAAGCTCTTCGCCTTAAAGATCTCGTCCTCTTCAAAAGATTGCCGACATAAAAGTGCCAAACTCACATTATTCATGACGTCTATCTTATTCTGACAAAAACAGAGCACTTCATTAATCACAACATTACACTTATTGCATTTTACTGCATCCATTTTTAATAAGAGGTCACCGACCTCGAGCCGATCGCACGCGCTGTCAACTGACGACACATATACTGACCAAGAACCATTTTGTGACACTATTTCTATATCTATAAGAGGAAGATAAACTAAAAAGACGCTCAAAGTTTGTAAAGTAGTATAACTTATTTTTTATGGGATTTAATACAAAATTTTAAAAAAATATATTAACCATGAATAAACAATATTCAATAGTTTTTTTAGTTTGTGGCGTCTGTACACACCACATTGTTTTTAGTGTGGCAACATTGTACACCCAGTGCCTCGCCCACTTCTCCGTCCGCTCGAATAGCGACGACACGCATCATATTTGTTCCGCGCAATTTTAATATAACTATTGTTTACAATTTATATCACTTTGTTATACAATTAAAATACCATCCATGTATGTAATATACCGTGTGTGTACAAGTAATAAATCGAAAGTTTGCAAGTGAATCTGGATTTATTTTAACTTCAACTCGAAGCCTCAACACGTCTTCATTGGTGACCCCGACGTGATCTGGACACGCATCGAGTTCTACGAACGGAGCCTTAGCTTGCGGAGGCCGCAAGACCAGCCGGTATTCGCATCACTCATCCACACATCGCATCACACGTGGACTTTGAGGTTGTACAAACTTTCGCATTTATACACATAGTCGGACGCCATCTTGTCGAGTCGCCCAAACCGCACCGCAAGCGCATCTTTGGCCGGGCGGCCATTGTTAAGTGAGTGAAAGAACAAAGACAGACTGCGGAGCATTAAACCTATACTTATTTTTGGTGCATTGTGTTACGTGTTCGCGTTTTAGACTTTGACTATCTGTTTTCGAATTTTAAAACATTTTGGACTGAAAGCGGTTTCAACTTAACCACTAAAATAGTGCTGTACTGAACATTTTAGTCATAGCTATTTTAATTTTTTAAGTTTAGTGTGCGCACCTGTGTTATCAATTGTATCTTTTTATTGTTATACAGTCTCATTTAAGTTAAGCCATTGTGTGTAATATTTCAACCAAAATTAATTTTACCTAAGTATTGTATATTAGCTTTATTAACTAACTTTTCTGTAAACAAAAATGGCTGTAAGTGATAACGGTAGGCAATCCCCTATGCAAAACGACGTAAGAGACCTTAAGCAACAGGTAGCCGAATTGAACCGCATGTTAGCCTCCTTAGTAAGTGACAGTGGCCGTTTTAGAAGTCAGTCACATGGCCGCAGCCACAGTAGACATCGCACACGCAACCGCTCTCGCTCCCGCCCTCGAGATGACCAGGTATGTTGGTACCATGACCGGTTTGCACTCAAGGCTCAGAAGTGCACACAGCCCTGCAACTGGTCTACATCAGCAGCGGGAAACGCGAACAGCGGTCGGTAGTGGCGAGTACCGATCGCCCCCCTCTCTTAGTCGCCGACTTTTTATAGTGGACCGGTACACCAACGTGCAATACCTCGTTGATACCGGTTCAGATATCTGCTGTTTTCCCCGGCGACTTACTAAGGGACGTCAACTCTGCACCTACGAGCTCAGCGCAGCTAACGGCACGGCTATACAAACTTATGGCACCGTTTTTTTAAATTTAAATCTGGGGCTGCGCCGTAATTTTAAATGGAACTTCGTCATAGCCGACGTTAACAATGCAATCATTGGTTCAGATTTTTTAAGCCATTACAATCTCCTTCCAGATTGCAGACACGAGCGGCTCATAGATGGCACCACCAAGCTGTCGGTCAAGGCGAACACCGCGCAAACTACCCAGGACAGCATCAAGGCCGTAACCTGTGGGGACTCACCGTATGCTTCATTGCTCGCTGAGTTCCCCGTCATCACGCGCCCTCCTGGGATCGACAGAGTGATCAAACACTCCACGGTCCACTACATCAACACGACCGATGGACCTCCTGTCACCTGTCGTCCGCGACGCCTGGCTGCCGACAAGCTTCGCATCGCTCAAAAAGAGTTTGATGCCATGGTGCAGTCCGGTACTGCTCGCCCATCTAGCAGCTCGTGGTCGTCGCCTCTGCACCTCGCCCCCAAGAAAGATGCGACATGGCGACCGTGCGGTGACTACAGAGCTCTCAACGCTCGCACCATTCCAGACAGATACCCAGTCCGTCATATAGGAGATTTCTCGCAGAACCTGGCTGGATCCACTGTCTTCAGCACGATAGATCTGGTGAAGGCCTACCAGCAGATTCCTGTCAACAACAGCGACATTGGTAAGACAGCTATCATCACACCTTTTGGGCTGTTCGAGTTCCCTTATATGACGTATGGGCTGAGGAACGCTGGGCAAACCTTCCAGAGGTTCATCGACGAGGTGGTGCGAGGCCTTGACTTCTGTTTCGCGTACGTGGACGACATCCTCGTCCACTCCGCGGACAGTACCCAACATGCCCAGCACCTGCGAATTCTTTTCGAGCGGCTTTGCCAGTACGGGGTAATTATAAATCCAGCAAAGTGCGTCTTCGGCGCATCTGAGGTATCGTTCTTGGGATACCGCATCAGCGCAGCAGGCACACGCCCACCCGAAGACCGCATCCAGGCACTTTGTGACTTCCCCCCGCCCAAGACCGTTCAAGGAATGCGCAGATTTCTGGGCATGATTAATTTTTACCGCCGATATTTACCCAACGCTGCTAAATTCCAGGCACCCCTGATAGACGCCGTTGCTTCCACGCACAGCAAAGGTGCAAAACCTTTCCCGTGGACGCCGGAACTGGAGCAGAGTTTTGACGCCTGCAAGAAGAGCCTCTCATCAGCCACTATGCTGTCCCATCCTGACAGCAGCGCACGGCTGGGTCTCTTCACTGATGCGTCTGGCACTCATATCGGCTCCTGTCTTCAATAGGATATGAACCATTTGCACAAACAATTATTATTAACTTGGTTGAAATGCTTAACACGGATTCTAATAAAGTTAAAAAACATTGCTAGTCTTCTTTAAAAACAAATATTTATCTGATAATATTTATTTTGTAATCCTCAAAAAATTTAGTGATACTAAAATATATTAATGTTATTACTTTCGACATTAAATATATTTGATTTTTTTGTGATAGTTATTTTATACAACCGCTGTACTTACAACGGTGTTATCGTTTATTAAAAATTATAACCAAATATTAATATTCATTAATTTTACGTTGAAAAATACATTATTATAATTCGACGATAACAATGGAAGATTAAATTGATATGTGGCTATAATGGCACGTAATAAGAAGTTTTTATGCTGCGTAAGTAAAATTTAATTTTTATATGGCAACATTTACAAAATGATGCTTAACCTCTCCAGGGTCATTGGCATATGTGTGTACGTTTAGCTTTTTTTTTCTTATATTAGTTATTTCAAGAGAAATTACGCTAAATGGCCACATATGAGGACATTATCTATTTTTTTGTAAAAATTACTATTTTCTGTATTTTTCTTATCTTACTTTTTATAGATATAAGGTGAATAACTCGTAATAAAAAGAAAAATTTTATCAATGTTTTCTCACTTAAAAAAATTCGCCCCTGAAGAGGTTAAACCCGGAGACGTAAAAAGGGTAAACCTGGCAAAGAAGATTTGTAGAGCTTTTTGAATGCAAATATTATTCCATTAGATTTTTTTTTTAAAATAAGCGGAAAAGATAAAATTAGTTTTTCTCAACGTATAACATGAAAAACTATAAAAACATTTAGGAATTTGCATATTTTGATTTTTTAAGACATTTTGTATATAAAAGCAAGACACCTTACTTGTAATGACGTGTAGATATATTTAACTTAGTTAATACTGATGATCTATAACACTAAAGGTAGTGTTTCAGTGGCTCACATTAAACGAGAAAGTAAAACCAAAGCAGAGAAAGCAAAAAAACATATCTTCCACACACAAATGCTGAAGGCAATTAGGCTGTTGTGCAGAAGGTTCCAATCCACAAATATATGAGTAATATTAAAATGGCTATGATAAAATGAATTACTGATTTTAGAACTTTTTGTTTGGCGTCAATATATAATATTAATTTAGGTCAGTTTATGGGTTGAAGCTTCATTGGACTGGGCACGTGGTACAGATGGACGACGCTAGCGTACCCAAACGCCTACTCGACGGCAAACCAGATGGTCGTGGAAGCCACGGAAGACCTAAGCTCAGATGGCTAGATGGAGTCGAGGACGACTTAAAGGCAATTGGTGTGAGGAGCTGGAGGGAAAAAGCTAGACGAAGATCCGACTGGAAACATTAACTGAACCAGGCTAAGATCCACCCGCGGCTGCAATGCCTTGATGATGATGATCATTCTTGAACTACACTGTCAAATTACCATTCTTGAACTACACTGTCAAATTATCATTCTTGAACTACACTGACAAATTATCATTCTTGAACTACACTGTCAAATTATCATTCTTGAATTACACTGTCAAATTATCATTCTTGAACTACACTGTCAAATTATCATTCTTGAACTACACTGTCAAATTATCATTCTTGAACTACACTGTCAAATTATCATTCTTGAACTACACTGTCAAATTACCATTCTTGAACTACACTGTCAAATTATCATTCTTGAACTACACTGTCAAATTATCATTCTTGAACTACACTGTCAAATTATCATTCTTGAACTACACTGTCAAATTATCATTCTTTATACAGTTGTTTTAATTATTATTTAAATAAAATTGCTTCATATAATCAAATTAACATAATAAATCTGATATGATCCTCTTGTTAAATCATCAAGTTGGGTTACAACTTCTATATTTTCTCATTAATGACATAAATTAGGTACAAATGGTAACTTTAGTATGTATAGGTGAGTTTCATGGAATGACTTTTTTTTTCTACAGCCACATATGTCTCACTGCTGACCATGGGCCTACCCATCACATACCCATCACACTTGTCTAAGACGAATTAGCAGGGGGTACTCAAAGATAACTTGTAGGCCATACATATTTTTATATCGTGGAAATCATACCATTGACTCTGAATCGATCTTGTCTAATTGAATCAGGGCATCATGGGCAACAAGTATGGTAAAAGCATATATATGTATAAGCGACGCAGTGGCGTAGCGAAGGGGAGGGGGGGGGGGCATCTTGCCCCGGGCGCTACTCACAAAGGGGCGCCAAATGGTCCACAAAACAAAAAAACTACTGGATAATTTTTATTTTTATTATCATTGATTTGTGGAAAATATATTTTAAATTTATTGCCAGTGTAATATAATAAATGTTAATTCGCAAATAAAAAGGAACACTAATAGTCTAAATCAAACCGTAATAATATATTCATAATAGAAATGGGCACGTCTTTTCTACTGGCAGGGCTGACTCGACCTGTGTCTGTCAGTCCTTATGGCATCTACGATGTTTCGGTACATAATATCCTTTCTTGTCTGATAAAATAATGTTATAATAAATATTTGCAGTGTACAAACGTTCCTTCTTTCAGAACACTATTTATTTTTATTTTTTAATCGCAATGTAACTTACGCTTATTTTAAAACGATTTATTAAATTGCGAGTATATTTTACAAATAATATTATATGGTTTCCGAATGGGGGGGGGGGGCGCTAAAAATGTATTGTTATAGGTGCGAGGAAATGAATTAAGATGCAAACGATGGTAAGATCGAGCGAATGAGAAGCAATTTATGATCATAGACAAAAGAGTTTGGTGGTGAAATCTCTTTATAAAAGAGTTAGGTCGTATTATTTTTTTTTCTTTACAGGTATTTTTACACCGTGACTTTTTAATTACGAGAACTAAAACCGAGAAAACTAAAATTCGCGTTTGTAAAAATATGTATGTCAGTAAGTAACATTCAAATATTATAGCGTCCATACAAAAATATTGTTTTATGGGACTTTAAAGAAATCCTGTAAATGCATACTATTAGTAGTAATACTTGTACGCCATCTTCGTAGTATTTGTTTACTACTATGCATGAGACGCATGTATTCATAAGTATGGCAACAGCGCGTGCGAAAGAGAAAAAACATCTTTTGTCGGCAGGTTGCGCAAATTTTTTTCATTCATAGTTATCCCTTCCGTGCGTAAATATTACGCGACCAAATTAAGGTGGTTTGGGTGCAGTTCATATTGGAATGATAATGATGTCTATTTGAATTAGCAAGATTTTTTGTTGTATAATTTTTGGTGTATATTAAGGATATTTTTAATAAATATTTCATAAAAATAAAAACTTTTTTCTTCGCCAAATTTAATGTATGGGTAATTAAAAAGTCACGGTGTATAATATTAATGGTAAAATCATGCTGAAAACAAAAAAAAATAGGATTAAAAGAAATAAAAAAAAATCAAAATACGATAGCAGTGCATTTAATAAAATAAAAAAAACGACTGAGCTTAAAAACGAGGCGGACGTACGTAGTGCGACCGACGAGATCGAATCTACAAGTGAACGTGTCAGATCATTTTGGTGGACATTATAATACAACATGTATGCAAGCCGGCACGCCGGCATGTAACACAAAATGTTTTGTAACAACATATTAAATTGTATATTTATTTTTATGTTTTGCTAAAACCTCGCCGGACGCACCAAATATCTGTTATTAACACAGTGTACATTGCTTTGGTAACAAGGCTGGCATCCCGGATAGATTGAAAGGCGTTACAACAACACATATCGGTTCGAAATATAAGAATAAAAACATCAAGTAGTGCATCAACATCAACATCAATATTCAAGATATTGCAGTTTTTAATTAAAAAAAAAAAACAAAATATTCTTTAACACGTTCACTGCATCGCCATTTTCAAAGTACTCTGGCAGTGCGCTTGTGATCTAGATCTACATAACGGTAGAGCTTATATGCCTTAATAAATGTCATAAAATAACGTTTTTATAAATAATACTAAAAAAATTTATAAATTTAAAAAAAAAGTTTCATAACTTCATTGCTCTATTTTGAAATGGTTTCGCACGAATTTATAGCATACAATAAGAAATATTTAAAAAAAATGTGTATCAATTGTATTGTAAACAATTTGGGAGTGGCTACCTGCACGGAGCAAGAAAACCCTGATTTAGTTGTCCGAATGAAAAACCCATAAGAGATCTTTTAAATCCCTTTAAAGCAGTGAACGTGTCAAGTTATAATTATTTATTAAAAAAATTATAGCGGTCAACGGGAATGACAAAATATGCCAGTGATGTACTTGTGTTGCCATTACATTAAAAAAACTACCAATTCGGTATTTTCCCACTATTGCACTCATTTAAGCGCGAACGTTTGAACATTCGAACGCACTTTGTAAACAAACTATTCCACCAACCCCAGTAAAGAACACGCGACAGTCAATTTTATACAAACAAAGACACAAAATTGAGCAAAACGAGCGACGGACTGGCAGAATTGTACAGTTTTTTTTGTGTATATAACTGCAAATTATCATCGATTTACATGTGTAGATTAGAATCACATATAGTTAAGATTCAATAGGCTTTTTTATTGTTTTATTGTTAGTAGGTATTCTATTATTACTCGAAAATAGTCGCCATACATATGGCACTATTATCAATATATGGTAATAAACATTAATGAAGTTACTGATGAAGTTAATGAAGTTATTGATGAAAAATATAAACTTTAGATTTTAGTAGTATTTGCAATCGCCATCAGAGAAAAAGTAGTTTAAACTATTAAAACATTTTTGTATTTTTTGCAGTAGTGTTTCAAAACATCCAATAACGCATTATTCATGCAAAATTCATTATTTTGAATAGAATTTTAAAAAGCCGCATCTTTTCTTCAATTCTTAAGAAACAATAAAATTTGATGTGCTGTGCCATCAGCCCGTGGGCAATTTAAATTTAAAACGCAAGAAAAAAAATAAAAGATCGATACACAATACTGAAACATCTAGCTAATCGACTCCGTCCATGCGTGCTGAAACACGTGTGTGTGTGTGTGTAATTTAAAAGGGTTTTTTTTTTGTAAAAGCGATAGGCAAACGAGAAAGCGGGTCACCTGATGGGAAGTAGCCATCTCCGCCCATGAAAATCTGCACTTATATAGTTATTACATACGCGTCGCCCGTTATGGTAAAATGTAATGGGAGGTGAAGAAGGAAGTAATTGGATTTGGGGAAGGACAAAAAGGGGCAAAGGAATATGACCTTTAGATCTGTCTACTGACTGTACTAAAAGCGATAACACACAGTATTTCACCGTATTATCGCCACCACGAAACACAGATATAGTGTGTTCTTAAAAATCCTCAAGTTCACTTTTTTTTTTATAAAATGACGGTAGCACCTCGTAAATATTTCGAGAACGGCTAGCAGCACACACGAACGAAATCGTAATAGCAAACGACTCATAAAATGCACATACCAACTAACAAGTAAATACAAACTAAA
>JASFAT010002583.1:0-10631 GCA_031353405.1 Baronia brevicornis
GCACTCTTTTCTCTTGACATCAATAAGTCGATGGGCCAGATGGCACTCCCCCATTGTGCTTAAGATATGGCTATAGAGTTAGCTCCAGTTCTCCCCCTTTCTTCGACACTCTACAACTCAGGTATGGTCCCGATCTCATGGAAGACAGCCTTAATACATCAATCGCGCAAAAAGGTGGCCACTCTGATCTGCCTTCTTTAGACTGGTGCATCACGTCACTGGGCTGCCTCAAAATAATGGAATCTGTTATTAACTGCGGATTGTGCGACATCTTGAGGAGCGTCAGCTGATTAGTGTCCGTCAATACGGATTTCGTCAGGGCCGCTCAGCTGGTGATCTTCTCCCTTGTTTGACACACCGATGGGCAGAAGCGGTGGAGATGCTAAAGGGGAAGCCTTAGCAGCAAGCCTGGATATAGCGAAGGCCTTCGATCGGGTGTGGCAAGGCTCCTTTGCTTAAACTTTCTGATGCTATGAGTTTGCCCGATAAATTATGCAAATGGATATGCTTCCTGACGGATCGGAGCATAAAAATCGTTTTAGACGGTTTTTGCTCGTTTGAAAACCCGTGAATGCTGGTGTACCGCAAACTGTGTGCTTTCACCTGCTTTGTTTCTTCTGCATATCAACGACATGTTACAAATTAGTAGCATACGCTGTTAGCCGCAGCGCGATGACACCACAGGTGATGCCTTGTCCCTCAAGCCCAGTGCTAACATTTCTCAGGCACATACCAGGTAGTGTCGGAACAAACTTGTGTCGATACAGACCTCATTGGGCCAGGTTCTGGTGGGGTCAGCGTAATCTAATCGAATTCAACCCCAATAAGACACAAGTTTGCGCGTTTTCTCTCAAAATTCCCTTTGTCGTCGCTCTCGCTTTTGGAGACACTCCCCTCAATCTTAAGCCATATATCGGAATTCTTGGAGTTGACATATCGCATGATGTCAGTTCCGCGAGCCATTTGGAAGAAAAGGCCAAGCTGGCCTCGAAAAAGCTGGGTGTGCTCAGTGGGGAGCGAGGACAATATTTCACATCTGGCCGTTTGCCTCCAACTAGCACAAGGCACAAGTCAGGCCACACATGGAATACTGTTCTCACCTCTGGGCCGGGGCTCCCCAGTGTCAGCTTCTTCCTTTTGATCGCATTCAAAGTCGTGCGATCCGAATCGTCGATGACCAAGATCTCACCGATCGGCTTGATTCTCTAGCGCTGCGGAGAGATGTCTCATCTCTCAGCATTTTTTACCGCCTTTATCATGGGGAGTGCTCCGAGGAATTGTTTGGAATAATTCCCGCCGCGGAATTCCACAACCGCACAACTCGCCGTAAAGAAAAATTTCATCCCCACCACCTGGATGAGTGGCGATCTACTACGGTGCGTTTCGCTCGTAACTTCTTTCCACGCACCACCAGTTTGTGGAATCAGTTACCCTCGGCGGTCTTTCCGAACCGTTACGACATTGGAACCTTCAAAAAACAAGCCTATACATACCTAAAAGGCCGGCAACGCTTCCGCGACTCCTGCGGTGTCGCGGTTGCCCGTGGGCGGCGTTGATTGCTTTCCATCCAGCACAATAGTAACGAACATACGTCCCATATCTGATTAACCCTTCTGTAAATCGTTATCTATACAGCAGTCACGGTCCACTAAAAGGAAAAAAATAAATATTCAAAACTCAAAAGGGGTCGTCCATCAATTACGTCAAACGCTATGGGGAAGTACGGTCAGAGGTGGAACGAGTCATAAGCTTCGTGACGTCACATGTAAAAATCTAAATTCTTAACACTTACTGTTTTTATATTCTTCGCTCGAATACAGGGAAGGGTTATGAATAAAAATGAGACCACAGAGCTCCCTCCGCTGCCATTCATCGCAGCGAAACGGCTCGTCATTGGTCGCTTTTCGCCCTCGTGAGAATCAGGACGTGACGGGTGGCGAACCACGTCGCCGTCATTTTTCGACAAATGAGGTATATTAAATTCGTCTTAGTGAATCCCACGAGCCGCAATGGAGGATGGAGGTCAGCCCCAGCAGAGCCCTGCATGCTGAGGTAAGGCACCATAGTTCCCGGGGGAGCCCGACCCCGGGATGATCGGCACGCTTTCGACTAGGCTCGCCCCTAGCCACGCATCCATTGGCACGGCAGACCGTGGAAGGAAAGGGCAGGAAAGAAAATGCAGATTGGGGGGTTTCCAGACGCGGAATAAACATTTATAAATCCATATAAATATGTATTCCGATGCGGGAATCGAAACCGCGACTTTTACTCCGCGGGCGGAGGGCCCCGCCACTGAGCCAATCGGTCGTCAAATGAATAAAACAATATAGGAAAAACCTAAAAGATAGAAGTTCATCAGGTCATCTTGTATATATATTATATAATTTCGGGCGCTGATAATATCTAAATCACGCCAGGGTGGGTTACATAAATGTGAAAACGTGTCACAAAGGCAAAAAAAAAATTACGAAGACCAAAAATAAACATGTGATCTAATTTATTGACGGCCCCAAATGTAAAAACAAGAATCATTTACCTGTGACTTAGCAAACTCAACAACATTGTAAGATACATTGGACAACAACAGCAATGAGTAGGCGATGAGTCCAGAGTCCTTGTTTCGCCACAACTGATCCAGCATGTGGGCTAACTCAAGCACGCGCCCCGCAGTGTCCGTGCATATGAGAGCACACCCTCCACTACGCAGTGTTGTCAGAATTGTGGCTGGAAAAAGTATTACACATGCTATAAATTCTATTATAATTTAACTATTTAATATATTAAAATTATTATAGACACGGTCTGAACAACTTAATGACACATTCAAGAAGTGGGAGACAAAATTTATTGGTACTACACTAAAATTATAAAAGTAATACTGACAATATGTGGCCAGTTTAATAATATGTTAATTTTGTACTGAAAATGGATGAAAATGGCAAGAAAATATACAAATTAGTTTACAACTGTAGGCGCCCATGGGAATAACAATATTGTTTAAACATTTTAGATACAAAAGATTTCAATAGAAATATAGAAACTATTTATTCTAATGTACAACTTGTCACTCGATAAGTAGAATACATAACTTAGCTATAGATCTTAAGTAAATTTTATTGTTATATTTTACCTCAGCCACACATATCCTACCGTCTCGTTAAGAGAGTACCTTTACAACATTGGCTATGGGACATTCTAAAGGTGGGGTTTGAACAAGGATTTATGTTTTACTTGATCTTCTGCTACCGACCCTTCCATCCACATGTGCAACCTAAATTTCTTTTACAAGTCGTCTTTTATTTATCTTCTCTATGTGTCCAAACCATTTAAGCATCTTTTCCTCAACTTTTGAAATTATTTATTATATACCATAATGTATTAATAAAAAAAATATTAATATTACAAAAATACCTATTTTGTTTTTACTTATTATTAATTGCTGAACATAAAGAGATCGGATAGGATAAGGAATACAGTCATAAGGAATAAGGCCAAACTTATTGTTTCTATTATAAGAAATATAAATGGCGTTGGACAAGACATACTCTTTGATGAGAAAAAGACTCTAAGATGGATGAGTGTGGAGGAAGCAAGGAAGGTGTGCCGGGATCGTGGTGGATGGAGTTCTCTGGTTCCTGCCTACCCCTACGGGAAACAGGGATGACAATATGTATGTATGTTCTTCCGCGTTACCCGTTGCCTTGCTTTGCGTAGTGTTTTGTTTTACAATAAAAACACAATAATGAGCACAGAGCATCTTGTTTTCAGTAATAAGGTGCGTTTGGTTGGTAAATTATCATCGTTTCATATCTTCCTACCTTTGAGGTAAGAAATTTTCATATTTACCCCATAAAAGAAAATTGCACAAAGTAATACGTTGTTAGTATAATTTATTGTATGTTACATTGAACAATTTAATGTCTGTAATATTTGCAATGTTAACGTGTAGTCTTTCTAGACATTGTCCTGTCTCTTTTTCGCACGTTGCTATTTTCTATTAACTATTCCTATCGCGCATTGACGAACATCTTCTCAATTTATTTTTAAAAACTGCTTGACCGGGAATTTGAGATTTCAAAATGAGGTTTTAATCGTTTCATAAAAAAAAGACGACCGATTGGCTCAGTGGTGGGGCCCTCCGCCCGCGGAGTCAATGGTCGCGGGTTCGATTCCCGCATCGGAATAAATATTTATATGGATTTATAAATGTTTATTCCGAGTCTGGTAACCCCCCAATCCGCATTTCCTTTCCTCTGTATCCTTTCCCTTCCTCTCCGCCAATCTACGGTCTGCCGTGCCAATGGATGCGTGGCTAGGGGCGAGCCTAGTCGTAATCGTGCCGATCGTCCCGAGGTCGGGCTCCCCCGGGGACTATGGTGCCTTATCTCAGCATGCAGGGCTCTGCTGGGGCTGACCTCCATCCTCCCTTGCGGCTCGTGGGATTCACTAAGACGAATTTAATATACCTAATTTGTCTAAAATGACGGCGACGTCGTTCGCCACCCGTCACGTCCTGATTCTCACGAAGGCGAAAAGCGACCAATGACGAGCCGTTTCGCTGCGATGAATGGCAGCGGATGGAGCTCTGTGGTCTCTGCCAACCCCTGCGGGGGATAGGCGTGAATATATATATATATATATATATATATATATATATATATATATATATATACATAAAAAAAAAGATTTTTCATATGTGTTACGCAACAATATAATATAATTTCCTTTGTTTATTTTATTTTGTAGAACTGGTAAAGGGCATATATTTAGTTAATGTTCTAACACAATGTAGATGTACATATATTACTAACAATTTTGGGGTTTAACGTATTTCAAATGTTTGTATTGTTTTTGGTTAAGAGTTAATCATAAAATATACGTTACCTACTCTCTTCGAAATTCTATTGAGGCTGTCATATCGATCGTATCGATCAATCTCCTACGTGTCTTCTCCATTCTATTCCTTCCTTATCTCAACCGCACCGATTAATCTTCTTCATGTTTTCTCTATTCTACCTGACATTGGCGAAATCATCTGTGCTATTTTGGCACTATTGAAAGCCATTAACTCCTTTTTTTTTACGTGGGGAAATCCGTTACGGATACCCTGCCGCCCTAGCGTCGTCTACGGGTGGGATCCGCTCTCTCGCGCTCGGCAGCCTCCTTCTGGGACATGACGGTCTCGCAGAAGGTGGCTACGGCCCTCCACGCCATATCCTCGCTAAGCATCGCTGACACGACTGCAGGCAGGGAGAGACTCTCTGCGATCCGGCCGATCAGGACCCGCCGCTCCGGTTCCCAAGCTGGGCACACCGCGAGCGTGTGCTCTGCGGAGCCCTGTGTTCCTTCGTCGCAGTGGAAGCACAGCGCCGTCGCCTCGCGTCAAGCCATTAACTCCTACGAATGGATGAAGGTCATATATGTATAACATCGTTATTTATTTATCCCAATGAATTTTTATGCATATCATAAACTTTTAGCATTGAATCAGCATTTGCCTCTGGGTGAGTGCCAGACCGGATTATTGGATATTTTATACTTTGCTAGTTCTTTTATACGGCAAACGCTCAAAGGGCTTTTGTGTATAAAGGCTTTTCACATCTTTATTCCTTTTATGTTTTAAATGGAAAGTTTCTCTAAGATTCCGATTGTTAGAGGGATTGTGAATAAAGCTTCGCAAGAAGCGTTTATCCCTTATCGAAAAAGGATTTATATATATTTGGTAATAACATATTTAAATATTTTATAGATTTTTAATTTTTCAAATAACTTTGTATGAGCGTTTACTTTATTTTACTTAACTAATTTTTAAATGTTTATTGAACATACTTTAATTAAAAACCTTATACAGCCTTAACCTTTAAAAGCAACAATAACTTAGCTAGTAAGAATCGGGCTTACGATTTGATTTCGTGAGTTCGTATTCTCCGTTGGTCTATTAATACGAATCATTTTCTAGCAAATTACTTATTAGCTTAGTGAGAATTATTAAACACAAGGCTAGTCTTCTTACAAAATAAAACTTTATGTGCTTTGCCCCTGAAACTTTTAAGACTACAATATAAATTATGTTATATATTATATGTATTTATATAATTTATGTTATATGTAATTAGTAGGTAGCTAACTCTCAACAGTGTAATTTTTTTAAAGAATGAATATTATTAATATTCCAGTCGCTGAATCCCACTACCGCACAATTGCCACAAGGAAAAGTTTCATCCCCACCATCTGGATGAGTGCCAATCATTCAGATGGTGGGGATGAGCTTTTCCTTGTGGCAAGTTCCAGATGCAGAGCCGAAATCGAGCACCTGATGGCCCAACCCAATTTAATCGGAGAGACTAAGGCTCACCGACATGGCTGGGCCACTAAGTTGGATCGCGTAGTCAAGAGAGCATATATGGGTCGGTCAATTGTACGACGTCCTGTGGAACATCCCAGGTATCGCTGGAGAGACATGGTGAAGGATGACTTGCGCAACCTTCAAATCTGCAACTGGCAGGACGTGGCGCAGGACAAAGCACGATGGTGTAAGATCTGTACGGAAACTGTCCATTTTAGGTCGCTGCGTCAACAAAGTTATTTAGTTAGTACAAGAGTAAGCATGTTGTTACGGGAAAACAATCAAATGCATCTACACCATGGTAGATGCGCTGTTGGTCTTTGAGATACGTGAATGCTTGGTTTTTGGAGGTTCCAATGTTGTATCAATTCGGAAATACCTCTGAGAGTAGCACTTAGTTGGTGATTCTAGAAAGATTCTCGAAGAAGGGAAAAATGTACCGCACTAGATCACCGCTTATTCAAATGGTATAGATGAAACTTTATATAGGTCAAAACAATAATTTCTATATATATAGACGAGCTAGGAGATATTTCTGGCCGGTCTCTCAGACGATGTTAACGACTCCCCCGAGAAACGAAAGGGTGTTAAAATTATACAGACGAACGGTTATTTGCGCTTTACTAATCCATTTAAATGATTTATTACATTATGGACGTTTAGGCGATACCACTAAATTTAGGACTATTCTAAATAAATGCTTATTATACTATTTTTTCGCAGAGAAACGTATCTTTTCTCATTAAATAAAACTTACTAAAGACGGTAGTTTATCGACGCAATAAAATCAATAAACTTAACTAAATTTGATACATTTCACTTTTATTATATAAAACATAATATAAAAAAATACATAACATTTCTATATTAATTACCGAAATTATTGAACTTGTATTGATAAGATACTAAGGAAATTTGAACCTATGATTAAGGCTATTTTATAACCTAAGAAATCTAGACAATCTAGGAAATATTAATTAATTATAAACAATGATTTTCTAGGCCATGACATCCTTCCCCCGTTAGATATCTTCGAGACCTGGGTCTTGGTATGTACGACAACTTAAATGTTATAAAATCAATATTTTATCATTGTGAAATAAAGGAAATATTTAACATAAATAAAGGAAACTGCTAACACAAATAAAGGAAACTATTAATACAAATAAAGGAAACTGTTAACAAAATATTTCAAAAACGGTGGTTGCACTAATACTTGGGAAGAGATCCTGTTCACGATCTACCCTCTTAGCTTATATGGCCTCACTCAAACTTTGTTTCAATTAGTCAAGTCAGTTTAAGAGCCATCGTGAATGGTTCGGTCCACAGACCCGTGTATTGTGTCTAAACAATTTAAGATACAACTTTATCCTCGGCTCACCAAAGTGTTCCTTCCAACAACACTTCAGGCTTACTATATTTAATCAAGTCAATTATGTTAAAGGAAACTAAAATTGTTTCTCGAGTTTTAATAATTGTATATATAAATTGATTATGAATCTAAATGAAATTAAAATTTTTGCTTTCATTGTAATAATGAAGAATAGTTTGAGACTATTCTTCATTATTACAATTAATGGTTGAGCCACGCTGCAGACGAATACTTTGTCAAGAATGGCATATTATTTGTCTGTAGCATGAATGAGCCAACTCGCCCGAGGAAGTACCACACTCCCGCAGAAAACCGGCGTCTGAGTGGTAACTTAGCTACCGCGCTTCGTACGGTGAGCGGTCTGAGTTCCAGAGGCCCAAAACCCGCCCCGTCCCCCGTCCCCGTCCCCCTCCCCCTCCGATTCCCACTCCCGGGGGGGAGTGGGAATCATGGTAGTGGGAGTGGGGACTGCCACTACCATGATTTCACTTTCCTTTAAGGTTGGCAACGCTTTCGCACTGCCTATTGCGCTACGGAACTCTATGGGCGACGTTGTTTGCTTTCCATCAGGTGACACGCCTGCTCGTTTGCCTTCCTATGCCATAAAAAAATTGATCTTGTGGTTATAAGTCTACCATCACACGCGCCAATTATGGTCACATCCTCTCGTCTACGAAGAGGTTACATCCAGAAGTGGACGCTTTAATGTTGTTGAAGATGATACTGATAAAAATAAATATTATATATTTATTTTTCTTTGATTAGCTATAACTATTATGCCATTTTCAAGTTAAATTGACGTCGAATATCTTGAAATGTATTAGTTAGCTTGTCACGTTACGTTTTGATAAAATGGTGGCTGTTCTACCAAAACCTTTTTTGGTCAACTTAAAACATCACGATACACGCATTCATTTCATATAACTCCAATCACTTTAATCGAACTATACCTATATAAGATTGACTTTCAGTAATACATTACTGGCAAGAAATGAAACGTCGTCAAATATCGTTTACGACGAACACTCGCATCTAATAGTGGCATCAACGTAATGAGTATGGGAGCAATTACACGATACGACCACTTGCTCTTGAGACGCGTTTACACTAACCGAACGTGCCTTGTTCGCTGTTATTAAAATTTAATTACAATATATCTCTTTATTTACAAAAAAGTATTTATCCAAAAATTCCTATATAGGAATATTGTATCAAACAAACACATTTCCACATGCCTGTTTGCTGTTATTAAAATTTGATTACAATATATCACTTTAATTTAAAAAACTATTTATCCAAAAATTCCTATAAAGGAATATTATATCAAACGATAGAACATAAGCGACCAAAGTGATATGGATTTTTGAACCAATACTACATTTGAACCCTAAAAAACAAACCTACATCTTTCAAATTCACCGTACGCATGTATAGATACGATGTCAAAGAAAACAAATAATATTTTGTGAATGCCACTTCTTTGGTATAAAATTTCAATAGTATACAAAATTTTAATATCATTAAGTATTTCTTCAAAAATTCCTGTACAGGAATATTGTATAATATCAAAGGATAGAAAATAAGCGACCAAATAAATATTAATTTCCGAACTGATACGACTTTCAAAAACGTACATCATTCGCAGCCGACTATGCTTCTGAATTATCTAGTGTGACAAATGATAATTCTATCATTCTAACAAGTGATAAACTTATTCATACATATGTCTTCCGCTCCCATAAAAAATGTCTCCAATGTTCCTTGGACATGCGTAGTGGGTGTGTATTACCATAGAAATCGAGACGCTTCAAGCCCAAGAGTGAGATATATATGGGCTATTAAGAGCCCTAATATCATGTGATATTAGGGCTTTTAATAGTGTGATACATGTTATATTCCTATACTCTCCACTAATGGTTCGCTATCTATGGCACATGTTCGTTCGCTCGGATATGTTCGCAGAATTATTAAAACTAAGTAGAAATATAAACACTCATGGTAAAACACATCGATAAATAACAGTAAGACGGGTGTAGAATGGGTAACTACATACCTTCTCATTCTCATAGAGATATTATCATACGAGTATATTAATAAAACATTTGAGGGCATAACTTTATTGTGACGAACTCGATTATGCAGTTGTATCCTTAACGTTATTAATAAATAATAATATTATATTATTTATTATAATATTGTTATTAAGTTTAAAAATAAATTTTATATTTTACTCTACATACATTACATATTATAAAGACTCCAAGTTTACAATTTCAGCATATGACACGAGATGCTTATAGTAACGAAAGTATGACAATAGGAAACACTGTATATACATAGATTTAGCCTATATATAATAATCCTGTAAATAATAAATAATTCTATATTTGTCTACATCACAAAGTTACTAATGATATTTTCACTTCAAAATCAAATGTAATATTATAAATTTGTCGAATAAAATATCTCATTACACTCGGGAAAAACAATTTAATTACCAAGCTCGCCTAACTGCAGAACACTATTATAGTATTTCGCAGTGACATCGAAATTGGATTAAACGGAATGTGCATATTACATATTTAAAGAAGTTATACTATAAAATTGTTTAATAGAATATATCGTTTCACTCTGACAAAACTAGATTTAATTACAAAGCTCGTGTGACTGTAGAACACTAATATTTCGTAGTGATATCGATAATCGTAATACCCAATATTACGGAATCTGCATATTATATATCTAAAGAAGTGTTTACCCCAAAAACTTATTATACCACCAAATTGTTGAATAGAATATCTCGTTTCACTCTGACAAAACTAGATTTAATTACAAAGCTCGCCTGACTGCAGAACACTAGTATTTCGCAGTGACATCGAAATTGGATATTACGGAATCTGCATATTTCATATC
>JASFAT010001226.1:0-52054 GCA_031353405.1 Baronia brevicornis
CCTGATCCAATACGGTTATCATTAAGTATTGTTAATTTCATATACTACAAATTTAAAAATGTGGCTATACTTTCCTTTTCTGCCTTCTTTAGAACTGCTTTTAATAAAATAATTTAAATTCAATTGTTTTCTAATATTTGACTATAATTTTTCTTGCTCCCGAGGTAAATGGCTATGAAATTCAGACATGTTTCCTTTTAAATTATGGTCACCTATAAGCGAAAACATTAAATTTCTTTTATACGCTTTTGCCTCGTGAAAAAATATCGTCATGGACGAATTATGTTTTATATATGAAGAGGTCTATTATATTTTTACTCTCTACAAATATAAAAGAGAACCTCTCAGTGTTATGGTGGAGTAAATTCGTTTTTTTTTTTTCATATAAAGTTATTGAGTTCTTTAACGTTTGAATTTTCTCATTTGAATATACTTTCGCCACATTTCTCCCAATTTCCCCATCTAAGAACACCATTCAATTTCAATCTAATCCGGCTGGCGGTAACTGTGGGGGCTGGAATATGACGTAACTGGCTCGTTTACTTGCCTGTGGTGCTTCTAGCGTTCCAGTAAATTTTCGCGAAAATGTGATTCTTAAAGCGACGTCTGAGAACAAATTTAAAGAGCAATTCACAAAATGAGGGTTTTCGACGTCTCGTTTCGTTTAACTATATGCAATTTATTTAATGTTTGTAAATTTCACTATGAACAGTTAATAAGATTTTTTACGATGTTTCAAACTTTTGTGACTTGTAGTTTTACTCATATGTAGGAGTGTAAAGTAGATAGCTAGACATTTATTTGATTTTCAGGCACAAAAACCATTTTCACTCCAAATAAATAGAAAAATAAACTGCGCCAATACTAGAATTATTATTGAATTTACAACTAAAAAAAATATGCATTATTTAAAATACAAAAGGGCTATGGCTCAGTTCAATTTTTTTCCAGAGAGTAAAAGATGTTCTTTTATCACTAAACTTGTATAGATAAGGCGGATATCGGAGTTTTTATTTTAAACAAAATATAACATTATATAATCCATATCTTGCTGCCTTAATCATTAGTTATATTTTGTAATACAGGTACGTAAGGAATTTGTTTTAGAAAATAATTGCCACCAAATAATTCAAAATAAGCAATTATAAAAAACATATTGTTAAGCTTTTTTACAAAAAGCGGAGACCTAGTATTTTTGTTTTGTTTTGTAGTTGGTTTAATCGAATGATAAACCTATATTTTGTGTGATACAAAACTTTTAGAAACCTTTGTCAGAAACAGGGCTTAAAAAAAGAAGAATTATTTTATTATATTATATATGAAAAAAAAAATCTTCAGTATTCTTTTAATATTCAAAAAAACTTGACTTTATTCTTAACATGAAAACAATATTATCGTATGGTGTTACTTTTGGTGCAAGGCATAATTTTATTTTGTATGTCTGACATCCCCTTTTAATAAGATTTTGTCAGGTGTTTTTACTACCCCATTTTATACCATAGCTTGTTTTAATCCTCGCCAACACGGTGTCTTGATAAGATTTAAGGTAATGTTTTGTGCGCCGGCAGCTTAGACAAATTTAACATAAAATGTTTTAACTGGCAAAAAATAACAAATATTCTAGTTAACAGTAGAATAAGATAGAAAATTTATTAACTAACATAACTTTAAAATAAAAGATGTAAAAATATCCTTTTTAGTATACATAATTTTTTTATTTTCATATATACATATATAGTACATAATTTGTTTTATTTTTATATATTAAGTAGGGAAGTGTTACATATTCAGTTAAAGTAATACGATATCGATATTATTAGAGTACGTTAAAGGTTTTTCACAGTCAAAATATGTCCCACTTCTGGGCACGGGCCTCCCCATAATTGGAGGAAGAGAGGTAATCAGACCCGGAATAAATATCTGTTGGCCATACATGTATTTATTCCGATGCTGGGATTGAACTTACCTACTATTACCATTGATTCCACAGGCGACAGCTCCGCCACTGAGCCAATTGGTCGTCTCTAATCTCTGATGAAAAAAAATCAGTATTTTTTTGTTCTTAAAAAATTTACTCATATAGTTTTTAAATGATACATTCATGAATAAATTTCATTTGAAAAGAAATGAATAGTTATTTGGCACTTCTACTTTTACATCATGGATTTTCTGTTATATAGTATATTTGCTGAAACACTCGGTAATGGACGCGTCGTTCGGATAATTATCTGCATTTTTCTCGCTTAAAGAATCCAGGTAGTGATATATATTTTGTCTAGAGCTTCGACGAAGTAAAGTCGTAGTTCTATCTATCTGAAAAAAGGTAAATTAGCTACACAAAAAGTAAATAAACCAACCATCCAACGTTTCGCTTGTCATTATAATAAAGGATATCCAAATTCCAATAAATATTATGGTACTATATAAACAAGTGATTGACCTACATTTGTATACAAAGGAAACTCCCCAGTTGTTCCCCTTATTGCTTCGTCAGCAAAAACTTCGGCCTTTTTCTACGGACGTCAGCAAAGCTTTCCCGGCTCTCTTTGACAAATAGTGTAGATTCACTTTCATTACCGCCGGCGTACATATTACCTGATATTGCTACCCGGGTAGTTACAATAAGCGAGGAGGGAAACAAAAGGTCGGGGCTTTAAGTGAATTGTGGCCAACGGTCGGACAAGGTACGCTTGGAGCTATATTAAAGGTGTTACGCTAGTAACACACTGAGCAATGCGATGTGCAGGAAACGAAATCTTATTAATCCTACTAATATTATAAATGCGAAAGTTTGTGAGTATGGATGTATGTTTGTTACTATTTCACGAAAAAACTACTGGACGGATTTGGATAAAACTTAACAGTAATATAGGTTATACATCGGAATAACATATAGGCTACAATTTGTAATGATTTCATGCAATTTTGGTCGTAGTATACATGTCAATTAAGTCGGAAAAAATCTGGCCTCTGAGAGCTATCTTGGCTTACGCTGCCTGAACCATTGGAGTTACACAAAGATGATGTACAGTAAGATTGTTTGTCTTGAATAGTTCTAAATAAAAGTTAATTATCGTGTTGGACACCTTTAATACCATAAGCATTGCAGAAGCGTTGCCAACTTTTAAAAATGTATAGACTTTTGTTTTTAAAATTTTTTTTTAAAAATTATAAAATATATTTTTATGTTCTCGTATGACTTTCAACCAGTGTTTTCAGTTTAAAAGGTAAGTCTACGACATAGTCTATCTAAAATTCGATCTTTTCATTTAATTTCAATCCAGTTTAAAATATAAAATGATGTAAAAATAATTAATTTCATAAAGTTTTTACAAACAGTAACTGAGTACGCACAGAATAAAATACTTAAAAAAACTATAAAGTTTGTATGAGATGAATTTATATACTAGCTCTGATTTATCGTTTTCATTGTACTCGACGCTGAGTGTACTTTTGATACCTGTCTGTTGTATTTTGCGCCGAGGTGTGTTAAAGGTCGGAAACATTAGTGTTTTGCAAATGACTGGGTATTATCTGCGGCCATTACCCCGTAATGCGTTCAGGAAGTTTTTATTAATATTTGCAATGCGATAAAGAGTTTCATTACCTCCTTATTACATGAATATAGTGTCGTTAAATATGATTATTGTTACGTTTATTTTACGATTGCCGTAAAGTCGGAAACTGAGTTTTATAAAGCTATTATCGTTGTTCAAAATTTGGTTGAAAATGGAAATTTTCTTTCTATTATTCTCGTATAAACTAAATCAGATTTCTGGATTTGAGAACGGTAGATTGAGGGACGCTTTTTCGCAGTTCACATATACATATGTCCCACTGCTAGGCATATATTTATATACCTGTGTACATAAATATATTTATCCCGATGCAGGAATAAAAACCAGTCAATGATCGGGACTTCTAAAGTTGTAAAAAATCCAATACGTTATTTTAGGTACCTACTAGAATGTGGTTAATAGGGTGCTATCACAAAGATGACACAATCGACTTTGTATGGAAAAATTTTTCAATACGTTAAAATATTTTGACAAATTTTGGTCTATCGTATAATTACTATAGCATGTTGTCCAGTAACAGTTGAGAATTGGATGCTGAACTAATTTCCTCTGTGTTTATTTCCTTCTTCCCTCCTAACATTTCTTTCCCTAACATTATCCACATCTATGTAATTCTAAGATGTTATTGCCGATGTTCGTGGGCAGTAGTGATTATTTACAGTCAAGTACACCTACAAGCGGGTCACGATTGTAGGTGTACTTCTACAAAAAAAAAACAATAATTGCGCCAAAAAAAAAGTCGTATCTCGATTAGGTAGCTTGCTAGCTAGTGCTTGCAAATGGAACGTTACCGTTGTGAAAATAAGGAAAAAATAATAAAATTCCAACATGGCTGAAACGTACTCGTAATAAAATTAGCAATAAATTTAGACGTTCCGCTCGCCGTGGCCGGCCCCACACCTGTGCCTCGGTCACAGAGGGATGACCAGGCCGTAACTCAACGAAATGGCCCCCAAGGCCATAACATAACAAAGCCAGTCCTTATTAATAACATGTGAACTAATTTCGCGGCCGTTTTATTGTTTTAACGTCGTAATGTTTATTGTTGTTTACGATAGCCGGTAAAGTCAGATTCACACTACTGACTGACGTCCAGGATACCATGATGACAATTCATATAAACGGGAAAACCTTGAACGTTTGAAATTTTAGGTATAGGCAGAGCTAATGTATAAGAATATAGAAGATCTTCTTAAGATTGGATGCAAGTAATTTTTAGTTAGATATAGATTGTCAATAGGAACAATTTAGTAAGGATACTTACTATGTTTGAGTAAAAGGGGCGGATTTTTTTTGATGTTTGAACGAATATAATATATTCATGTAAGATTGTTTCAGTAATAAAAGATGTACCATCTAATGCAATGCAATGTGGTAAGGTGGGACGGTATTAAATCGACAATGTGTCGCATTCAGTGCACCTAACCTATGAACTGCCGTCTGATATAGGGTCTTGTTTTTCAATCGATGAGACTGCTGTGTTTGCATGTGTTTCGATTATAATTGGAGTTTCTAATATACATTGCTTTTAACAACTAACTTTGACTCGTTATGCGATTCAGTAAACTGACAGGTAATTTACTTATGAATCAGTTACTTTTGTAATAATAATAAAAGTGACCTTGATTTTATTTGGTTTAAAAGAAAAATAAACAAATTTATTAAACTGGTAAAAGCCATTTTAAATATTGCAAAACAACTAATATAACAGAAATATTTAAAGGCCTTTAACTTTTTTGCGTCGATCTATACGCTTTGATATTTATCCTGTTAAAGTTTTTCTCTCTTATAAAATCTAAATTAATGAATGAATTATTATTTATTAAAACATAATATGCTAATAGTAGGAATTAAAAAAGGAAAGAATGAAAGTTCCGCTTACTACGTCGAATTAAAAGACTGATTATATCTACTATAAAGATCGTAGTGCGTTTTTTTGCGTTAGTACATGTTCAATCTTTCGTTTTACCTGATTATTATCATTCTATACATTGTTTTACGTTAAGATGATTTTGATAATGATAAACGTTATTAATAATAATCAAATTATAACTTCAAAGTATTCTATATCGTGATAAAAGTAAAATCTTTCCAGAAACACAGCTGATTATAATTTTTTATAAATCGATTAAAAGTTTGGGAAAAAAGGAAAAAAGTTAATTAATTTTTTAATTTGCATGAATATTTATGATTAAGTGGCATAACAAGAGATGCACAGAACAATGTACGTATAGAGTAAACGATGATAAAAGTTCTTTTTCTGACAAACTTATATAAATATAGAGCTTGATCATTTTCCGGTCTATACACTAAGGTAGCATGTCTTGAGCGTTTATTATTAAAGAGATAAGTAGTCTATAGACCCGTAAAGTTTCAGAACATTGGCTTGCCACGTTTACCACATTTATGTCCGTATACTTTACAAGCGCATTGAGGATCGCAGATCGGTTTTGGTTACTTAAGTAAGCATTGCTACCTATGCATTGGTATACTCTTCTTTTCGCGCACTTTTTTCACAGCCCATATATATATGTATGCCCTACTGCTGAGAGCGGATCTCATCTTTTCTGGTGGAATGGACATTATTATACAAACTCGGAGTAAATACCTGTAGGCTATACATATATTTATCCCCTCAACCATCGACCATCAACTCCGTAAGCAGCAGCCTCGCCACTGAGCCATTGTATACACTCCGCCAATATGCACTGGACAAACGTGGTGGGTTGATGTCCGTTTTTAACACAAGTTACCCAAGCCCAGAAGGGACATGTATGGGTGTGAAAAAAAATCTATATGCCAGGAACTACACTACACATATGTAAGTTACTCTGTGTACAATCAAAGGTAGAACGGCATGAATATATTATTTGGTAATAAAGTTGTACAACTTATAATCCATATAATGCCACTCTAGTAATTTAACCGTTACTTACAAAATACATTAAAATTATTGCTCCTAAGTAATAAAAGTACTATTAAATTGCACTTTCGACACCTTAGGCTACCGGCAGAGGGAGATAGGCAATATTTATTACTTCAGATAAAAGACGAAAACTTGTTCATTGGTTTCCCATTATCCTTAATAAGTATGGATTAGTGGGGTGAGGTTCGGTGGACCACGTCGTAAATTAGTCGAAGGTCTTTTATAAAGGTTCTTTATTATCTCATTTTACGGTGCAGGTTTCGCTTGTGTGCCTTTTGATAAGTGTGGTTTACGGCTCATATATTTAAGGGCGGTTAATTGGAGGCACCCACACCTAATATGGTATATTCAATAATTTATGTTACCTATTTTATTTTATTCCTTTCTAGGAGATATTTTGATAAACGATAACATTTTAATATAAAAAGACTAGCTGACCCGGCAAACTTCGTACCGTCTCAGAATCAATATATAAAAAAGCTGAACGATAATTGCAGACTTACTTTAGTAAAAAATGTAGTCAAAACTTAACAAGAACAAAAAGAAATCGTAATCTATAAAAAATATATGAATTAGGTTTTATTATTATTGTTGCTTTTGCTATATTCCTAATATTTTTATTATATTTACCCACTTTTTAAACCTTCCCTGAACTTTCAAAAATAATTCAAAACCAAAATTAGCCAAATCGATCCAGCCGTTCTAGAGTTTTAGCGAGACTAACAGCAATATATATATATATATATATATATATATATATATATATATATATATATATATATATATATAGATTAAATACCAAAGGTTAAATGAAATGCAGGCTCATAAAATTATTATAATCACCTTTATTTACACGCTTTGTAACAATATTATTAATATAAAAAAACTCTATAAAAATAACATTTTTACTAGAGTTATTAATCTTTCGTGGCGGGATAAACCAAGCACACGAAGGATTATGCATCGAAAGAAAGAAACCTTCTCACGATTCTAGCTGTGCACAATATGGCTGCTTTTTGAATTTTGAATTTAACCCACTTACCTAAACCTAACTTGGACAGATGGGCGTCCAAATTTTTACCGATAAATCCATTCACAGAGACTACTAAGTTTACAGTGACAGTTGAATCAACGTGTCATATGGCGAAAATCTCATGCGCAAGGTTGATGTATTTTATTTATCTTAATTATTGTTATATAGACTAATATAGTATAGCAGTGGTTTCCAACCTTTATTTCACTGCGGACTGTTTAAAGTTCTTTATAGTTATTGTTTTGATTTACACATCTTCTTTCCATAAAATCTACAACGCCTCTGCCGCTCAGCTCACGTTAATATCTCGTTCTAAAATATTTAACAGGAAAATAAACCAAAAATTAATTAATTGTAGGAACAGTCCGATACTAGTCGAGCCACGGTACCGGCGTTGGAAACCACTGTGGTATGGTATTTATATCGAAATAAATTTGTGTATCAAGATGTGTATTTCAAGGTATATCGACATAAAAAGCGAAAATGCTGTAAATGAAACAGGTGTCAAAAAAATTATTGCATATTCAGATCAGAAGAACTAAATACTGCGTCGAATGGTTTGAGTCTTACAGCTTTACAATCAATACAACATTTTGTACAGCGTTGTAACTGACTGTTCTTGAGTCATCAGATACAATTTTATTCAGAAATCTTAAGTTTTTTTGACTCGGTCGATAAGTTTTTATTTTGCGGTTCACGTTTTCCCTTTTTTGCGTCGACATTTAGATTTCCTTCTTCCTTTCTAATTCAAATGTATTAAGTCTACGACCTAGTTGACACAGTGGCAAAGATATCGCCTTCAAAGTCAATGGTTGCACCTATCCGCCTTCTATAACCATGGTGAGTTAGTGTCTATTCCTCCAGAAATAGCCAGAAATATAAATAGCAATGGGAAATATATATGCATCAATAAATAATGTTATGTAAAAAAAGTATTGTGTCATATTAAATCTTGTTACATCCCCTGATGTCGGTTGAAATATCGCATGAGTGCGATGAAAAGAAAAGTATCAGAGAAGTTCGTAATTCGATCAGAGAATAATCCAATTTTTTCCCCTCAGCTTCTAAGACATGCGTCTGATATAAGGTATATTAATCCTGTTGAGTTATAATACGCGGAACAAATTACAGCTAAGTAGTTATATTTGCTGTATAATTACAGCTTAGTAGTTAAATTACAGCTTAGTAGTTATAGTTGTTATATTTGTAATAATGTTATTATGCTAAGAATATATCTTTGATTTCATATTACACATGACGATCTATTTGCTCAGTGGCGGAGCTTTCGCATACGGACTCAATGGTCGCGGGTTTGATCCCTGCATCGGAATAAATATGTGCATATATGGCCTAAAAATATTTAGTCCGAGCCTGGTTACCCTACCAGTGCGTAATGGACAAGTTTGGTGGGTGATATATCCGTTCCTCCTGAAATCTGTCCCACTGGTGGGTGTGGACGGGAGGCCATCCCGTCCACGCCCAACAGTGGGACGACGACAGTTGAACTGGTCATCAGATTCATCTGGATGGAGTAGTAACGGCGATATAAACGTCACAGGGATCTTCTTTTTTCCATTTATATTTTATTAATATTTAATCATATTCATCGCAAATAGAACCTAAATTCAATTGTCTTATACTATCGCACTGATTCTCTACTATTTCTTCATAAGATTATTGAAGATGGTGCTGTGCCGGAAAGGATATGCGACCCCTCAAATGATTGTCACTTCTCATTAAAGATATAAAAACAAATGGAACGGCCAATAGAGAAAGTGGCAAGTTAAGAGGAAAATTTTCCTCGCTCGTCTGCGTAATTGGCTTCTTCCGTTTAATAAGTATTCGGAGGGAAAGGTCTTGAACATCATAAGAAATTGGAACGTTAACCTTTTTTACATGATTAAAATACTTCAACAAAAAGGGAATTCGTGTCTCAAAATCATTTTCATTATTTGTTTTATATTTTGCAGCAGCAAATTTATTTGAATATATAGGAATAAAAATAAATACTAATAGTTATTCTGGTAGATCATAATAATAAATGCACCCTTATATGGAATAGGAAGGCCTGTCAACTTACTGAAAATCAATGTCATCGACATAGTTCTACGTGTAAGTTAATTTAAATGGTGATGATCAATAGGCTGGTCATATCTATCGGAGAATTCATCACCGCTCGAATGATGAGTGTTGGAGTGGAAACCACATCCTGATAAACAAAGTGTGGGAAGCCCTCGGACGGATGGAGGACCTATCTATTTAGGACGACGGGCAAAAACTGGTTGCTTGTAGCAGAAGATCAGGGTAAGTAGCGCGTCTTTAGGCGAGAACTATGTCCAGCGGTGGATTATTACAGGTTAATGATGATGATGATTCTCATCATCCGCGATATCACACTGATAATGATGGTCATGACGTAATAAATACTTTTCTTTAAACTCATGCTTATCCACACATCAATGTTTATACTGTTAATAACGTTTTTCAAATTAAATTTTTTTCTTAATTTTGCAACTGTCTTTGAATTAATTTTAAGAACGGCTAAACAGTTTTAGATGAGACTTTAATGAACAGATAGGGCCATTATAACGATCGTTCGTTTGATTCCTTTGTATCCCAGAAAGTTTATCTTAAAATTAACCCTAAAAATAGCGGGATATATGTACATACATACATATGTATGTAGCTTACTATATATAAAAGTATAAAGATTAGGAAATATTTCCATTTTGATATATTATATTAAAAAGTTATAAATCTCTACGGTATATTATAAATTACCAAGAATAGTAATAACAATGCCCATATTAATACTTATAATTTATAAAGCCCGTATGTTTATACGAAAACCGCTATAAAAGCAATATGTCAAACGCATCCGCCAGGGAGACCACACGCCCGTCACCTGCAGATATTTGTCAAAACTCGTGTCAAACCAGCATGCTTCTGCAGTTTTTTATGCGTGTTTGCGTTGAAATTTATACTTTATTGCCTTAAGTTTAAATGTTTCTAGGTTCATTCCCAGTGGAGACGACTGTTACTGTGTGAGTTCTCCGAATATTGTATCAATATGTATAAGTCTGTCAGATGTGGTCGCATACGGATGTTCGAAATGGTAGATTTATTGTGAAACTTTAATACGCAAACACATCATATATAACTTTCAAAACTATGAAAGGAGAGATTATAATATCGAACAGAACTTCCACTTATAAAATTCCACTATAAAAAGTAAAGTTTAATTTGTGTATCGTAATGGTTTAGTAGTTAGAAGAATAATTTTATTCTCTCTTAAAAATTAAACAATAATAACTGAAAAATACATTGGACTTTTCCCGCTAATATACATCAAGGATTTTGTTTCCTAATTTATTTCTTACAATTTTATATTCTAATATTATGAGTTGTTTTGTTTAATTCTTTTTACGTAGTATTCAACGTTTATTGTTTAAGATTAAGGCGTAGAAGTGAGGTGAAGAGAAGTTAAAGTGCTTGTTGTGATGTCTTACATTGACCATAAAAGTCCAAAGCTAGTTTAGAAAAACCACCATTTTTTAACGAGTAGAAGATTATTTTATTTATTATATGCATTTATCACGAAAGAAAAAGATAGCAAAGTTAAAGTTCATTTTATGCAAAAAGATAAAATTAAAAAGTAGTGTTTTACACTTGAAATTCGACCACAAGCAACAACTAGTAATATATCTCGAAATATCCACTTTTTGTTTATACGCTTATACAAGTTCATCAAATACCGTAGAACTAATGTAGCGTGCATCTTATAAACTTTCAAATAAATCGAATGCACCTTAAAATCGCAATTGGATCACGTAGCCATTTCATTTCCCGGAATCCTCGTCGCGTTTCGAAGTATCCATGCCGGGAGGTACCTACCTGCGCCCTAGAGGGTGTCTGCGTAATTTATGACCCAAGATAACGAGGGCTCACAGTGGCCTTATCGACTTCCCCTCCTCTTTTTTCTTTACTCTCTAGTGTCTTTTTTCACTAGCAAATCGACTATTACCAAGGCGCGATATCGAACTAAGACCATCACAGAGATATCTATATCTCGGAACTCGATCATTTACTGGCGCCTTTATATTATAGTATTCTATTATAGTTATTGAAAATGGAGTTTAATACAAGATGATATTATACGACGTGTTCTTTATTTAAAAAAATACTTATTTTTATTATAGGACTGTGCTCTGAGTTTCTCTTTTGGATATCATCCGAAATGAAGAAATCCACAGGAGAACAAAAGTAAAGCTTTTAGACATATCTTTTCTAGTTAGCGATAGGCTGATCACGCTTGTTGGAGAACTGATAATCGTTGAAGTAGATGAGTACTAGTAGTAGGGGCCACCTCTTGACAAACGTAGTGTAAGACACCCCTAGTTGGGTGGAGCGACGATCTGCGCAGGAGGCCTGGCCGACACTGGATACGCGTAGCTTAGGATCGGGGTAGGTGGCGCGCTTAAAGAAGGTGATACATTGCCAAAACTGCAGTAAGATAATGATGATAATGGTGTTTATATGGTACTCATATTTTGTGTATTGTATGTATTGTCTAATGAAATTACATATAAAGAATATATATGTGCAGAAACTCTATTTCTCAAAGCAACGAGTTTACCTTTTCATTTATGACGCTCCTCGAAACGATGAATTTCGAAGTACTAGTTGTAAAATTTACCAGACACGGAGTTTCGCCGAAAATTACATCGTTGTCTCTAGGAAACGTAAAATATTCCACCGGGTTGTGGTTATTTTTGTGAGCTTCTTACTTATCATACAGCTAGTTTAATACTCTAGTTTCTTGCAAATTCTAAAATTGAAATTGTATCTGGTGCAACATTGTAGTTTTGAGATGAGATTTTTTGTTCTTAGTTTAAATCATGTCTTTTTTATGGCATGCGGGTCAGCGGGTGAAATTGCCGTCCATGAAAACCTACAATACTATGAGCACAACAGATGCATTGCCTACCTAAGGGTAAGGATGTCAATAATGGGAAGGGATAGATTAAATAATGGGAGATTATATACCTGCGTTCCGTACGACGTGTACCATTTATGGTACACGATTACACTACTCTAAATTAAAGGATTACTCTAAACACACTAATCACGAAAACAAATTAGTATTTTGTGATAATATATCAATCTTTACTCAAATCATCAAATGGCCTGAGCTACAATTTAGGAATTAACGGTTTGGCACGGAATGTGTTAATTACATATTATGTAAATCTAAAATTAATAACATATTAATTGAATAGTAAGTACACCTCTAAAAATAGTGTATATACACAAAGTAGCTGTCGAAAGTATATTTAAAGTTAAATAATTTCATAAATATTTCAGATAAGTTAAGCAAGGGTCGGACCCCTAAAAAATATAGCAAAAAAGTTTGAGGACTTTGGGTTTAGCTCAAACAAACATTATCAATTTTGCACACATAGTTAATTTTTGTTTTATTGTTAGAGCCGTCTTCTCTCTTTTTACATTACATACATAAGAAATATATCATTTTAGAACGAAATTCATTTTTCTTTTATTCTCTTTATGAATAATAAGTACTATTATCGTACATGAAATAACAACAAATGGTCTTGTAGTGGTAGGTCTTACATACAATTCATAAATATTATATTATATATTTCTTTTTTCATCTAATATCATTCAAGGAAAAATAATCTAATACGTCATCTCGAGCTGTGAAAATCTGGTGGCATATATATTGCATTTTTTCTTTCATTTTCTCTAGTAAAGATCCGCCAATCAGAGTTCTCTTGAAGAATGAGCACATTTCCTGACACATTTTCACGCTTCCGCACACACTTTATTATAAATAATGCCGTTATTTACGTTCGAAAATGGCTATTTTCTGCCATTGGCGTATTCGTTGGTATAAATTTGATTAACATATCCGATTACTCTTGTCTTGACGTAGTGAAGTGGAATAGTAAGTTTTATTTCACATTGCTTAATGTTTTTATTTATATAGCTATGCTATGCGATAAAAAAATGTTGTAAGCCTTTTTTAAAATTAAAAATAAACAATTATAATTTTATTCAGCGTAGAAATTATAACGTATATAATTAATTTTTATTATAAGACTTTCTAATTGAAACAATTTGAAATTTATAAATAAATATATCTCCGCGTTTCTCTTTCCAGTGTGAATATGATTAATTCTCTGAGGAAATAATACATTCTCGCTAAATACCTACTTATGAGTTGCACGTCAGCGAGTGTTGTGAAGGAATCCAGAGCACTCCACAACTCCATTACCATCTTTATTATTTTACCATCCTTTTTCAGATATTTTATCATCATCACTTTGATTTTGCAGGTGCTTATACTTATTTTCCTATAAATAAGGTCCGGAAAGTTCGTGCCGATATTTGAGGACAATTAAAACGCAGCTCATTTAAATATTAATACATTTATTAAATTATATACGTACCGTTCTGCTAATTGACGTATGTCGAGCGTGGGTTGTTTTCAATTTCAGTTCGATTCTGTTATCATATCTTCGTCCATGATTGACGACCTACCTGGGCGTTCTTGATCTTCCAGGTCGAATTTTCCAGCTTTAAACCGAGCAAACTACTTTCGCACAGTTCTTTCGGCTACATCATCCTCGCCATAAACAGCATATATCCTATTTGCCGCTTATGTGGCATTTTTGGCCTTTCGGATAAAGAAAAGCATTAAATGCCTATAATGCACTTTATTTACCACCACATTCTAAGGCGTACAAAACTCAGAAAAAATTAACGAATCGTTACCAAAATTTTTCCAAATATGACTGTAGCTATCCCTTTTAGAATGTATACATGTCATTTGTTTTCAATAATTGTGATATATACAGTCAGGTCTCTCGCGCTACCTACCGAAAATCGGCACGAACTTTCCGGAAAACTCAATAAAAATTCTTATAAGCTCAACGTTTTCTTTTGAAACAGCCTGTATATAGTCAGATGGTTAATAGATGTAAAAACCGGTTGACAATACCAGTGTCCCTTGTCACTAAACAGTCCTGTTTAAAAAAACGAACGCGTCACGTTACACCCTAAGATTACAACCTATTAATCACCAGATGAACGATATAAACATCAGAGCATATTCAATTTATGCCGAGATCAGGTAGGGCTATTAAAGGTGTTTTATCCTTATTGAAATTCGAAAGATCCGTTCAAAACTTGATATGAGATTTGTGCCCCAGGGATATAATTTAGATGCGTTCGCCATAAAACAGCAGCTGGGTAGCGGGTAGCTATAGATAGATCTAGTGATTACTGAGAAAAAGTAGTGTTTGATAAACAACCCACTTATCAATTCGCCAGAGGCGTGATTGCCCTGATATTATATACATTTTATTACGAACTGATGCCGTAAATGAAACGTCCTTTTTGTTCTATAGTTTAAAGAAAAAACACTTTAAAGAATGAAATCATGCTTTAAATCAAAAGTGATTAAGATATATTATTAAATTTTTTTTGTTATTATAGTATATACTAATTATTAATATTTATTTTTATTATTATAAGATATACTTATTATATTCTGTTATTATAAGATATATTAATCTTGCCATAATTTCACTCCACGCACCACCACTCTAGTAATGTAACGTTAGAACGTGTAAATGTAGAGTTATGTAACTTTTTCACCTATAATAATAAATAAATTATACATATATTTAAACGACAAACGTAACACAACAACATAATTTTGATGTGTAATGAATTCTCCCCGGGGACGGCTGTTAAATTTTAATTGGTTAGAAAATCGATGTATTCGCCAAAATATTACTCGAATGTATCGAGTATACTAACCATTATTCAAAACCCAATTTATGTTATATGGGGATTTGATGGAAATATCCGATATCACGTTTGTAACATCACAACTACGATTTATATGTTTGTGTATCGAATTTTGAATAATAACGGATACGTTTTCCGTGCCTCGACAACAAACGCAATACAGAGAGTAAATTAAAACATTATTATATTATCGATATGGACACAGAAAACTTTATTTGGCTGTATTAATTATTATATTTTTATAATCTGTTAATTTAAAGGTTTTAAGAGGATTAATAATGTTTTGGTATTAATAGAATTCTTATTAACCATTTCAACTAAGATAATAGAAATATGATATGATTCACGTCAGTAGTCCGATGTTAGAATTGAATCCATGACCTTTCATCGTAAACGCAATCATTACAAATTGAACTAACTATTGCTGCTTTGTTAGTAAGTTGAATTATAGAATTAATAATAATGTGAATTAAGATTCGATGTACGAAGTAATGATTATGTAATTGGTTGATCACATAGAGTCTATTTAGTAAATAATAGATCTTGGGTCTATTTAAGTTGGCTACCCTTATCCTAGATAAACAGACAGAAAGGCAATATTTTTGAAAATTGTGTTTCAAGTAAATATAAAATCCAAATAACACGCAGTCCACAGGCCATCCTTCTCCTAATATTAAAAAAAATCTGTATGTGATGGTCTACCTTTTGTTTTTGCATCGTATACTTATAATTCACATTATTTTCTGCTTTGTTTGCAATCGGACTAGAAACGTATGATTTATTACAATATGGGAACATCAGAAAAACCGTATGTGTTCAAAATTGCGTTCACATCAAATATGAAATGAAGGGTCGTCCATTTATCATGCAGGCTACACGCAAATGTGTTTCCATAAAATATATTAAAAGTTAGCAACTCGTCATCCGCGAATTTCCACGCATCGTATGTTAATTTGACATCGTAAAATTTGTAACGTATGTTTTCATGGTGTTTTTATGTCGGCGGGCCAATCTAAATATCGTTCGTATACTGATATATAGAGATGTTGTAATCAAATTTTTATATTCGAAGTCATATTGCCAACATACGCTATAAAATAAGAATCGATGGGTCAGTGGGTTAATTACGCAAAAGTATTTAAATGCAATTTTTTGCTTAACATTTAAATGACTTTCGTTTTAGAGAACTTATAGAAGATTTTTTTATATGCTTGGATATCTCGAATGAATCTTTTTTGTGCGATAGAGAGTCAAACAAGGGAGGAAAATAAATGGCTTGATGGAAAGTTATCAATGGTACTTCAACACCAGAGTCGTAGCAGAAATGTTGCTGGCCTTTGTGAATAAAAATACCATAAAAGGACACCTTTATAATTTTATGACATTTTAAAATTATAATCATCTTATGTAATTGTTATGAACATTATATACATTGCAGTAATTAAATACGTAAAGTATTTTAGGACAAGATAAAAGATTTCTTACCTTAATTCAGTCTGAGAATCAATTATTAATTTAATTAGTGAATATACTTTGAAATATTATATTCACAATAAGAAAAATCACATTGAAAACGATAAAGCTCAAAAATCCTTAACGATAAAGGCCTAAACGGTAAAATAAAATTAAAAACTGTTAACTTTATTTTCAGTGCTTGATAAATGTTTATAAAAGAAAAAGTTAATATAAAACATTCCTTACATTAAAGTATCTAATTCAATGAAATAACCTCTAAATTTTTACCACAAATTTGACATGATATCCAATCGAAGTTACAATAAAGCTTAATAGAACAATGTTTGAGTTCCAACGTATTAAGATTTGTTCTACAGAGCGATTAGAAAACTGTACTGTAAATTAAACTCTCCCAAGCGCTATAAATACGGCCTCAAAGCCCGGGGGATGTTATGGTTCCGCTCCTTTTGTAGCTACTATAAATTAATTTGTCCCGGGGGAATGGACTCAACCAATTATATTCATAATATGCTACCACGGTGTCTAGTAGAGGCTTTCTTGACGTTTATGACACGGAAACAGAAAAGATATATTATAACAAAAAATGCAATGAAACAAAATCACAGGTTCGAGTAACATAATCGATCATATCTTTGGTAACCTATTGACAATATAAACTTTTAATAATATATTACTATATTTGTTAATGATATTTGAAAAAATAAAAATGTTTACGGGTAATCAAGTATATTATTATAATTTAACTAAAAGAAAACTTTATATAATTATATACAGGAACGTTTTTCAGAGATCCGACAATCATTGAAGCAGACGAGTGCTGGAGTGGAGACCGCGTCTTGGTAAACGTAGTGTGGGACGGCCCCCGGCTAGATGGAGCGACGATCTGCGTAGGGCGGCTGGCTGAAACTGGATGCGTGAACGCCCGAAGATCTAGGTGGCGCTTCTTGGGAAGGCCTATGTCCAGCAGTGGACTGCCGCAGGTTGTTGATTGATTGATTGATATACAGGAACTAGTTCTGTACAATTTTGAAGTGTAAAATCTATTTAACCATACATTAATTAAAAACTTTATATAGTTTAAAAAAATTAGTGTATTCTGATTGTTTACATATACTGTATATATTAAAGGATGATTTTTTCAAACACAAAAAGGTCAACTCGCTGACGATATTTTAATAAGAAATAAAAACACATGTCACACAGGACATATTAGTTTTCAAAAAAATAATTAAAGTAATATCGAGATTGTATACAACAATATATTTACATACTTGTAGTCATTTAAAATGAAATAAAGGAGTATGCTGTCTTTCAAAATATTTATTTTTAGCAAAGACGTGGTTTGGACTTCAGACTAGAATTTTGTACAAGGAAAGCTGAACATTTTTGGGTAAAGGATTTATTAAAAGCCATTAATCCTATGAACGTGTTAGCAGTCAAACCTAGCGGAGAATTACGGAAAAATCAACTCCGCTCACATATTTTTACGATTTTTCAACATCCTATTTGTTCGCATTGTGCTACGTGTGTAAAATATATTTTCCTGATTTGTTATATTTAAAATAAATCACATTTTAAGTAAAATATATATTGAAATAATATTTTCGTATAAAAGATTTACCACATATTGAACATCATATCAATTGTGTGATAAGTTTAGATGAGTAGCGATCTAGGATAGTGCGATTTTTTATACATTATACTTCATAAACTACTAAACATTACATTTTTTGTTATTTTACATTGTCTTTACAAATTTATTACACAACATTCATTCATAGGTAGACAGCACCACATGCTAATAATAAAATAGTGGACTACAAGAAGTCTCAAAGAAGTGAATTTGCGATGATCATTATTTCTTATATTTTGAATTAATGAGACATAAGAAGTACACCTGTGTAATTCCTGTTTATTTTCTTTATCTGATACGATACGACTAATCCTGGGTAGACATGCTGGTGACTAATTATTTAAAAAACTTATTTAAAATGGGCCGGCTCTTATAGGGAAATAGACATATCTTCACAGAATTTTCAAATGGTAGCATTTTACTAATAAGATAACTTCGTACGATGAGTGAAATGACCCGGAGGCTTAGTTTCTTTCCCATTCCTTTATTCCTCTTTTTCTAGAAACTTCTCTTAGTCTAGTAATGGGATGGATCCCATTACTTCCTTTTCTCCTCCTATTAATTTATTTGTCTTTATATTCCTACGTTAAAGACGGCGACTCATCTATTATACAATTCGTACTGCATAGGTCCGTTTTTTCTGAAAAGTTCTTTATTATCACAGTTGTTTCTTCTGTTTATTTATAATAAGTAAAGTTGTTATTCATATTAAAGATGGATAGGAAAACTAAATGGATGGATGGATGGAAAGAAAAATATTTAGCTAAGATTCGCTAACACAAATCAGAAAAATAATATTGTGTGTTTCGCTTTCATACGAAGTTATTTGTGAGACTTTTTCAACGTTAGTGACCATGGCAAGTTGTTGGAGGAGTTGCTGATGGCCGCTGTACACTTCTTCGCAAACACACAATATTGTTTTCTGATTTGTGTTCGCGGATCTTAGGAAAGTAAGTTTGTCTGTCCATATTTATAATGGATTTCGCCAAAGTGACGCCTGACTCTATAAATTATCTGTTATTCTTGTATCGAGTATTACCATCAGTTTTAGTTTCAACGATCAGTTTTGATTTTAGATAAATTATATGTTTAGTGGAATGAGCCTCCATTGTATGAATTGACTTTCTGAGTAAATCTTGTCGGACCGCTCTAGAACACAAAGAGGAATATTTTCCCTATTTATTTTTATGACGGTTAGAGCATTATCATTGTTGAGGTGCGAGACGCTCAAGTGCTCGGACCATCTTGTCCGAATTACGGTCCGTCCCGGGCGATCCCTTCATCCCAGATGCCCGAAACCCATAAACGCCCCTGTCACATGATAACAATCATAACTGTCGTATATGAAAATTAATTGTGTAGATGATACATTGAAATAAGTTATATAATTATTAGAGATAGTACACGTTAGTTTTATATTCAAGAAAGTAATTAAGCAGTTTTCTTTCGTCTTTCATTTGTCAAGCGTTGCTGCGGTTTCAATAGAAAGGAAATGCATGAAAACTCAAAGTTATTTATTTTCATCTGAAAAACGTTTCACTATTTGTGTATACATGCGCGCAATCTATCATAGGATAGATATACTATTCCAGAAATCGTGCGAGAGTATAGGCAACAACGTCTCGAAATTTTCTGGCAATCGTATGTGTGAACTCGCTATGCGAATTTCGCAGCCATGTTAATATGTAATTTTAGCTCCAACATCATTTATTAGTATTTTATACCTTTTTTAACTTTAATTTTTTTACGTCGTTATCTCAAATATTGTTGTGATAAAGGTAGCTTGAGTTATAAAAGGGAATGTGGGCAAATAGGCAAGCTTGTCACCTAAGAATAAGCAATCACCACTGTTACTGGACATCTGAAAGCATATTGAAAACAAAAGGACTATAAATGCCTTTGTGAGCGTATATAAAGTTGTACATTTGAATCTTAGAGACTGTAATGTTGTTTCAGTTTGGAAATAACACAGAAAGCAGTTGGTTATAAAGCTGGTGAATACTTGTGCATTAAAAGAAATTGATTGGAAACGCGGCACTAGACTGTTGTAAAGGATAATATTTCTATGGATTTTGAAATTTTATTTACTAGAGATATTTCGAGCACAGCCTTGAATAAATTTGAACCTACGAAGCAGGCGCCCAGTAAAACATCATGCTTTGGCAGTTTATAAAATATATACGTGCAACATAACACCCATATATATGACTAAGGCAGCGGTTATTTTTTTTACAACTCATAAATCCATGGCTGGGCACGGGCCTTCCTGTTTTTGGACGAACGATGGAAACCGACCACGCTTCTCGAATACGGATTGACGACTCGATGTACATACCTGTAGACCATATTTTAATTCATATACCCCGCGGGAATTGAACTCGCGAACAGTTACTTCGAAAGCGGTAGCTTCACTAATGAGCCAATTACTAATAGTACCTACATACTTTTTAGGCGAGACGTTTTCTAAAGACTTTGTTTAAACAAGTTATTAATTCAAAGATTTTACTTTATAAAACATAAATTTTTAACACTGTGAAAGGGTTTTCACTTTAATGAAGTACTCGGAACATAGACTAAAATCTCTAAGAGAAGTCTATAAAAAGTTTACGAAAGGAAACGTAAAAAATTTAAGAGCCTGTGTAAAAAGTTTCCAACAATGCCGATAAAGTAGACTTTATTTTTAAAATCTCGAGTCTCTATGAAATATTTTTAATTAAAAAAAGTAGGAAAGTCTATACAGTGAGTTGCAAATCCGCGTCGGCTTACAACAGGGAATATTATGGATTGAAACTTTGCCTATACAAAGACCGCTGTCATGAAACCGCTTTGATTGCACATTTCTAGTCAGTTATCGATACTGAAATATTGATATTAAAATACATATTTACTTTATTTACGAGTTACATATATATATATATATATATATATATATATATATATATATATATATATATATATATATATATATATATATATATATATATATATATATGTATATATATATACATACATACATACATATATTGATATTTATATATACAATTAATATAATTTATTATACATCATTTAAATCGCCTTTCACTTACTTTGCATGCAATATTATAACAAAAGTCAGTCTAGACTCGTGAAAGTAGCGCCGCATCCTCATTCTTGTTTCGACTAATAAAAGACTTGACTGCATACCTTCTGCTTAGCGATTTACTATTGTCTTCCGACCGCAACGCCGTGCCATTGTTAAGAGCGGTTATATTTTAAAGCAATGCACCGACAAACAACTACAATGAGTTTCAACTTATTGTTTATCTGATGTTGTATTGAGTATCTATTGAGCTATTTTAAACGATCATTGAATAAGGACGTATACAATAATTACACATCATAAACTGTTAAAAGTTATTGTTAAAAGACGTTTGGACATTTTCCCTTAAATTTTAAATGATTTTTTGATGAGTTTTGTAGATATTATAACTTATGATGTTCTGTTAAACTGTGGTTAAATTTTTGTCAAAAATTTAGATACAACAGTTTTCAAAACACAGTCAGAATTATAAATTGCAAAATGTATTCGTTCAAATTTATTGAATGACTAGTTTTTAGTGCCAACTATTTTTTTCTTATGTCATATTCTAACAGTACCTCAGCTCTGTTATGTTCGCTGTTAACTTTCTACTTTACTAAAAAAATAATATATTTGTATCTATAATATATAGTCGACAGAACGTTGGAAACCAAAAAAAAAACGACTTCACATATCTTATGAAATGCACAAAGCTGCAGTAATAAATTTTAAAACAGAATCATTTATCTGGCGTTGTACGCCTCACTTTATTTACTTTATAGGCGAAGTGTTAAAAGTTTTTTCTTCGGAAAACCTGAAGCCAAGTAAAATTAAAATAAAGCTTTAAACTTAGTGGACAAGTTTTAGTGCTATACACGAACTCGTCGAGCTTCATAAAAAGTGCCCCCGACACGGCTGCGTATTGCCAGGCGGTTTGTACCAATGAAATTAAAAAAGTAGCAAAGTGGGAAACCTACAAGTCACAGTGTTCCTTTATAAGGTAAACAAAAAGTTTTGCATTAAGTTAGTTGCCACTTCTAAGTCTAGTTTAAAAGGTTGTCGACTTTTGAGTAAAAAGTTGGTGACAGTAATTTAAAGTTATTTCAAACTACGAGTTTTATTCTTGAATCAAATAACTCGGTTGTAAAGATTATTATTAAAGACCTATGAGAATGAGCAAGCGGGAATATATTTACTTATATGTAATCCACTCAAGTTCAAATACATTTTTTTAAACTTGTGAATGACACTTGATCTTACTTTATATTAGTTACTTTTTATTAAATCATTAAAATTTATTCCTAAATTTATATTCTGCTAAATATATACATATATATCGTCACGCCTGTTTCCCGAAGTGTATGATGATTTATTGATTTTCAAATATTACAATAATTTCATTGACTAAATTCAATTAATTAATTTTAGTTTCATATGGGAGTATAAAAATTATCTTATATAAGATATTTATCAGGATATAAAAGTAGAAATTGAATTTAAATTTTTTTATTATCCACTGGTTATGGGACTGGAAAGTAAACAAAAATCATTTTGGATGACGGATAGCGATCAACACCTTACATAGTTGTGGGCAACGCCGAAAGCATTGAAGAAGTTTTGCCGACCTTTAAGGAATGTGTAGGCTTGTTTTGTGAAAGTTCTAATATTTATTCGATTAGAAAGTACCGTTCAGGGTAGCTTTTAGACATTTCGAGAGAAATGTACTGTTGGTACAGTCAGATGGTAGGGATGAAATTTTTAACGACATGTTAGCACATTCATATCTGAAGTACAATTTAGAAATCGTTTCTAGGGACTGTAAGCTAAAACAATAATCATGACGCAAGTTGGTAAGTATCAATGCAAATGAAGAGTTCCATTTTATTTTTTTATTTATTTATAAATTTCACAAATAATTTTGGTACTTATATTAGCCGCTGCTCTATCAATGTTAAAAATAATTATATAATGATAGTTAGTGGAACGTACATATATAGGTGAAACAGTATATATGTAAATTACATATTTCTTATCACTTACACCATTCGTATTGCATGCAGTTTCACGATAGCTATTAGCAGGTTGCAAATTAACCGTGTCTGCACCTAAGACATGCGTGGGAGTTGGCGCCGATACCTACGCGACGTGCTCTGCGGCTCTAGGAAGTGAAATGCAATCGGGAAGTTATAATAGCAGTATGAAAATATTCCGTTATTATGATTGCTGCTGTTTTCTGAATTGTAATTATGGTAGCTTCAGCCGTCGAGCAAACACGCCAGCCGTCGAGGAAACAAGTCGCGCGGGGCCGATCCACATTGCCTAGATTTTAGCTCAAGAGGAGACGGCTCGTCCGTCAATGTCTACCACATTAGAAAGTGTTTTCGTTTGGAATTTTAGAGTGATTTTATATCGTCTCTATGTGTGGTCATGTCCTAATCCTTAGTCAGGTGGTGACACACGGATAAAGGATTTCTTGAGGAGGTGTCCGTTCTCTAGGAGGACGAGTAAAGGATGTCTGTCAATGTTACGTGCTAGCAATTCAAACTGTTATACAATAAATATGCCATAGGTCTTCGAGTTAGCAAGCTAAATTAGCAATGCGCTTGTCACGTTTGTAGGAGAAGCGATAATCATTAGAGTAGACTAGTACTGGAGTGTAGACCACGTCTCAGCAAATATAGTGTGGAACGCCCTCCAGCTAGATGTAGCAATGATGTTCAGTTGAGTGTAACCGAAGATCAGACTAGGTAGCGTGCTTTGGGGGACGCTTACATATAGCAGTGAACTGATGTAGGCTGATGATAATACAGAAAATAAATGGGACCAAAAATGAGAATCCTTAACATCTCTTAATAATCCTTAACTTAACAATATTTATTTATAATACTGTGAATACTTATAATAATACTATATAAAAGAATTAATTTTTACATAAATTAAGAAGTGAAAGTTCTTAAGGAATTTGAAAACATTAGTTGATTGCTTTAATCGAGTAGAGATGCGATTTGCTCCTTTGAAAATCTCCACAATCCCTTCTTTATTACCAAAGGTACCTGGAATTATGTTTTAAACAACAATTAAACTTTATCCGTTAAACTTTTGCGGTTTAATGGGTTCTTCTCCCGGGGGATGCGAATAATAACGGAAACGGTCCAGTAGTTATCTGGCACTGGTCGTATTTGAATCGCCATCAAAGTTATTAAGTTTACTTACTAAGTATTATAAGACCGAGATTTTCTTCTCGTGGATTACAAATTTCTTTCATCAAGATTTTAGAGAGTTAGCATACCTACATAAATAATGTACATGCTGTTTAGATATAAATATAATAAATAATATACATGTTTATAAAATAAAATATATATTATAAATATATAAATAAAATAATATATATAAATAATACACATGTTTATAAAATAAAATATATATTATAAATATAATTAAATTTAGTCCTAAATTTGTATTCTGCTAAATATCTAATATAAGAGATTTTTTTCTCCCATATAAAACTAAAATTAATTAATTTAATTTAATTATTACATTAAAAATAAACTGTATTAATATTAATATCAAGTGTCATCCGCTTACTTTTTTTTAAGTTTAAAAATATATATTTGAACTTGAGTTAATGAATAAAAAGTATTTTATTAACAATGGATTGAAAAAGAACAATAACTTTCTACAATATGTTTTTTGAAGAAAGGGGTTGTTGACCCTTCGTCGAGTGGTCGATTATTAAATGACAATTATTTCAAAATAAAACCATTTTTTATAATTCTGCAGTTCAATTCATGTAAATCATGTGTACAAAAGCAACGAAGACTGTTCTATCGTATATTGTGGTCCGGTTGGCTCGGAAGACGTTCGACCGAACCGACAATGGATGACACCTATACCTTGCTTATTAAAAATTTTGCTCCCCTTCACGCTCGCCCACCTGAGGGACATCCGCTCCCACGCGAAATCCTCCTGTCGCCACCTGGCTCCCGCGAGGGAGGAGGGTCGGCGACGGACCCAACGTAGGAATAGGTTCAGCCATATCACGGGTTCGATCCCCGAATCGGAATGACTATATGTATGGCCTACAGATATTTATTTTGAGTCTGGTAACCACGCCAATCCGCATTGGACAAGCGTGGTTGGTTAACATCCGTTCCTCCATAAATAGGGAGCCCCAACTCAGCAGTGAGACATATATGGGCTGTAAAAACAAAAAGAAAAAAGTTCTTATTGCTAACTGATAAGAGAGCAATGATGACCAAAATGGCTAAATGACGAAGTAACCGCTAACGGAGCCAGTGGTCTGTTTTATTTTACCCATCAGGATCAATAATATATGCTTGTCCTACAGGTATACATATATTCTCAATCTGGTTGTCTGCAAGTCTTGGACAAGAATGAAGGATTAATGTCTATTCTTCCGAAAATAGGAAGACTGCTTGCCCAGTTGTGAGACATACATGAGCTGTACAGCTGTTGTAGCTAAAAAAAAACAATGAAAATCTTATTAATATATTATAATGCAAAACATTTATTTATCTTATTAATATATTTAATATACGTACGATACCCGCCCATATTGTTTAGATTAATATATGCCAGGAGCACGCGGTGTTTCCTTTTCATCATACAACGAGACTTAATAAACCAACGTTTCCTTACCCAGCGATGCGTACATCCATCCAGCCACCTCAGCTCCTCGTAATAGGTGGCGCAAGCCACCATTAATCACAGCCGGCAGACGGGTTAAGCGAAGGAAATGCCCGTAAATAGCTGAATGCAAAACACGGCAGTTGTCCGCTCATCAATCAATACGCGTCGTTCAGTGTTTGCTGCGATACTGTCGTTCCCAAACACGCGGTCCGACCGCTGCGTTTTTGTATTTTTGACGGTATATTACTGTATTTATTTAACATTCATTTTTAATTATTTTTTTTTGCTTTTTTGACACAAAAAAGCGACACCTAGTAAAACGTATAATTAAAACTTACCACCATGGCCAAAAAATCTATTTTTGTTGGTTGTAGAGCTGTGACTACGCAAGTTTTTTTACTGATCCGAATATACACTAAACATTTTGGACATCTGTGTCATATTGAAGTAATCTGTAAAAACAATTATGTTATCATACTGTAATGGAGCGCACATATGTCCCACTGCTGGGCACGGGAACTTCTCATTTCTAGAGGAATGGACGTTAACTCAATAATAAATACTTTATGTTTTTATATGAAACAATACTCAAAAAAAGTCATTTTATACAAGTGCATCAGCAATATGATTTCATGTAAGCCAAGGATAGAATGTTAGATCCTGAAATCAGGATAAATATTTATATGACATAAAGGGAAGTATTTTTCCTTCCGTTTCGAAGTATTCATTTATTGTTACCATATACATGTATGTGTTATGTTAAAATTAAAATAATAAGTCTATTATGAAGAAAACTATGTAAATACTAATAAAATTCTACATAATGTTAAGATATTGTGTGAATATATTATTTTTTAATATAAATCAAATTAGAAATTTTAAAGACGTTTTTAGAACGCGAATATTATGAAAGAGTTAGAGAGAACTTTGTAATTTAGAATATGATATGGGAAAATAAATAGATAGATTTGACAGATAATATGTGAGTGAGATAACTTAAGGAAAATATATGGGATTAAAGGGAAAAAATAAAACTTATAATAAGGAAAGCAAATGTTTTATTTTATAATGCAATAAAGTGCGAATAAATTAAATATAACCAAAGAAAACGAACATAGACGAAATAAATTGATCATATTCTATACTTCATTTTATTCTCTACCAAACAAAGCTATATAAGAACGCTGTAATTTATAATGAGCGAGTGTTAGGACGCCGTCAGCGCCCATAACTGCACAAACACATTCCTCACAATAAACAACTCATCGAATTTGTTGGCGCCGGTCGTGCAGGAGCCAGATATAATCCATGTTGTCGTAAACTAAGCCTTAGTCATATCTGAATTGGGATTAATCGGAATTCGCTGTAGTTTACACGCCTAATTAGAGTGGTCAATACAGCATTCCTTTATTACAAAATTAAATTGATTTAGTCTCGTCTGTCCAAATTGATTATCAGCTAAACCAGTTATAGCCGCTGTACTGGACTAGTACTTAGGGTTCACAATTAAATTCACTCTCGCTTTTCAAAACATTGATTTATTCTACTATGATTTATCCAACTATATCGCGATACATACATACAATACACGTTAGCGACATCTTTTGGTATATTAATGAATTAATAGAATTTTAAATAAAATAAAACATAATACAAGTACAACATAGTACACAATTATTATTTTGGTAAATAAATAAATAATAAGATTTGCACTCATAGGCCCTCATTGCTTTACCACGTGACTTGACGATCGCATACAATTGACAAGGACACATACATTGTAAGTTCATACAAAGTAAGTGATATTCACAAACAACAAACGAGATATTTAAGGCCTACGTTTCAAACGCTTCTCTGTGGTGGTGAGTGACGACGTCGCAACTCTCTCCTGTCTTATTTGTTTAATTAAATTTGGCTCCACTTATACATAACTCACTAATAAACCATCTTACATTGACATATAAAATTTATGTGTAGTTTATGGCTTGATACATAGTCCAGCTCAGAGATAATTAAGTGATTTATGGGTGGGCATAAAATTGGCAGGAGTCGCCTTCCTCTGAGGTATTTCGTTTTCATATCATTTTCTTGTTTGTAATATTTTTTTTACAGTTTATACATGACCCACTGATGAGCTCGGGCCTCGTCAATTCTGGAGGAAAGGACGTTAACGTGCCACGTATGTCCAAGGTGGATTGGCGGACCACTATTTATCTCGATGAGGGAATCGAATCCGCAAACATTTTTAAAAGCGGCCGTCCTTAGGCCATCATATAGACAATTACGTAGAGTTTTTCTAATACAATCGGAGGACAATTAGAAAGTGGTGCCTTCAAAATTCATTAGAAATACATAAGGTTTATCTACAGACTTGAAAACGATCTGTCGTATTTATAAAAAAAATTGAATTTTTAAAGCTTTAAGGTCAAGAAGTGAGATATCGATGAGCTGCGTGCTAATCTTAAATAAATAATGTTTTTTGAAAACTATAAAATTATGTTTCTTTTTCTAATCTATGTTACTTCGGTTCGTTTTAGTCCTCTACTAAAATAGAAGCACCAGTAAGGACAGTTTATTCAGAAAAATAAATATTCCGCGAAAAGTCCATTTGTCTTTCTAAGTATCACAGCGAAGATCTACACCGGTGACGAGCGTTCGTGTTGAGAACAGTGGAATTACTGTCCACACCACGCTCGATTAACGAGTGATGGACTACCTTCAGACGTTCCTCGAATCACTTTACTCGGAATGTGTACTTTAGAATATTGGCAAAACGCAAAATGGCAAATAAAAAAGATATCATTGCGTTTGACTTTTTCCGCTAACTTACATCAGTGACGTGTTTTTATTTCATTTTCATAATCTTATATTGTTATGAGTTATATTGTTTAGTTGTGGTGGCGTATTATACAATATAGCTCGATTAAGGCTTGTAAGTGAAGTGATATGAAATAAATGCGTGTGTCGTGACTTTATAAGTTGACTGAAAGAGTCCATAGAAGGTTTTGGTATAATTAGCCACCATTTTAACAAGAAATAACATGATAAGTTGACTAGTTATATTTGATGATTTGATTTGATGTTAACGTATTGTACTTGACACTGGCAAAATTGTTATAACTAATTGTCATCAAAGAGAAGAAAAGAAAAAAGTCATTGCGTTGGAATATATTTTACTTAATAATGAGCATGTACCGCTTATATTTTTACTTATATATTTTAATTACTAGCCACAGCTTTCCCATTTCTTAAGGAATATATGAAACCCTTCGCGCGTATCCGAGGATGGATTGGCGGAATATTTAGATTCACAATAATTATCTGTACGCCATAAAATATTTCCCCAATGTGGGAATAAAACACACAAACATTGCCTCCGATAGTGGTACCTTCTTCCACGGACTCTTTTAAGTCGCAAAAGTATAGTCACTCTTTACATTAAGCTAATTTCCAACACATTTAAATTTATAACCACTAAAGTTCAAAAATAACAAATAACAAATAGCCATGAAATTTCTCCGTGAGAACAATGACACCATACTTTTTACATCCCAGACACTTCCTTTTCTCATCAAATTAAGTATGCAACTATGTTACAAAAGAAGTATAAGAATCGTTTTCCATTTATTTTAACGTCCAAGTAAGAAATAAATTCAGAACATTTGTAATCAGTGAGGAAGAACGGTAGCCACACAATGTCTCTTGCTTGCTACGTGTGTATACTGACAATAGAGGTGCGACCAGTGACTTATGACCTTACTTACTTAAGTTGTTTTTTATATGTAGGTTCAACGGAAATTGAAAAACACAGGTCTACCTTAATTGGACGTATGATATTTTATTGTCTTCAAGCAACAAATCCATAAAACGGGCTGGCGCTTGAACGTGTAAATCGTATCATATCATAATAAAGGGAACCAGTTCCTTAATCTCGCTTGCTTTTCAACTATGAATGGAAGCAATGTTTAGACAACATGAATCCTTTGAGATGGAGTTTGCACCAAATGTATCACCCAACGGTGAGTGACCGTGAGCTGGTGTTGAGGATAATGATGATGATGTATTTATGATGATGATAGGTGTACGGAGATCGTAGCCGATGGAAATCTGTGATATCTGCCTACTCCTACCGAAAACAGGCGTGATTATATGTATGTATTTTCTTGTCGGTTTTGTAAAATAGGCTAGAAGCAAGCTGGAAAATCCTGAACAATGCTTAACTCGAATAGCTCAAGACGAACGCCAACGTAATCATGAAGATAGACACATACGCACATAGACTCTATTGGCTCGGGCATCCAGAGAGGATGAGAGAAGAGTGCTGCCAATGCCTTATTGGGACTATCGTCCTCTCAACGTGGGATAAAGGATGCGTAAAGTATCAATGTCAAAACGGAATACTTGAAGCTGATGCCACCTTAATCGGACAACGTGGCGCGTCTTGTCCAGTTGTGGACTTGTATTTTGGAAGATAAATAATTAAAATCGCATTTTTTTTAAATTATTTCTGCATTGTGATAGTTTAATATTAAAATTTAAGAGAATTTAATAATTATTCTACATGCATGACTTATTAGATCATCACAAAAATGCAACGAGAATTTTTTCTCCAAGAGCACAGGATTTCACTGACTGAAAAATATATAAATGAGTAATTCATTTATAATAAAATGATAAATTATATCACCGTGAAACAAAACTAAAACCAGACCTTCAGCAGTATTCAACCGATACGACATTGAAACCTTTAAAAACGAGTATATTTTTCAACTTCCCGCAAGTCTATTGTAGTATTGGTTGTTTTTCATCAGATGACATTCTGTTTATTGGGAGAAAATACACTTAAGTATACCTACATATGTAAAAAAAATGTTTAGTAACAGGATTATCTTTATTCATTCATTTACGAGTATGTGTATAGAAGAAAACTTGAAAACACTTTATTCATTCGTATATATTACGTAGTTAAAACGTTTGAAGTTATCCGTTTAGTTGTACTTATTTGCATTCCAACATCACATTAAATTTCTTCCACAATCCCGACGTGAAACCCCCGGCTAAAACTTGTTCACTTAACTGATATTTTTAATTAAGCAGAAAACATTTAGCTGGGAAACACTTCCATTAGCCCTGACAGTTCCTTTTTTATCCAAGTTAAAAGTACTTTGAGTTTTAATTATCTGCTAATCCTTTCCGAGCACAAGATTCTTACCAAATGTAAATGGAATGAAACGATAAGTATAACAGGAATATTTAATTTATGCACGTGGTAACTTTATCCGTGTACGATAGAAGTATTTTAATAAGATTGCTTTTTTATAAGATAAGAAGGCGAGCGAGCGTGTCGTCTGATGTAAAGCAATCAACACCGCCCATAGACACCTGTAACACCATAAGCATTGCAAAAGCATTCTTGGCCTTTGAGATATATGCAAACTTAATTTTTTTGAAGGTTCTATTGACGAAATTCCGCTGAAATTTGCTAAAATAGAATTTTTTAATAACTCCATTATTTTATAGCTTTAATGAGTCTAGCTTCAATTCCGCGTAAGTCAAACTACATGTGAAACTAGAACTGTAGGCGCCTGACAAGGTCGCGCTACTCTACTACCTGAGCTATCGGACAACCCGACTGGGTCGAGCTCAGACTATACGAAACTATAACTATCTGGCAGTAGGCGTCCTACAATGGTCGCGCTACCCAACTATCTGAGCTATGCTCAACCCGACTGACGTCGAACTCAGATATCTATCTGAAACTAACGAACAAACTGTATACAAATTTAACCCGTATAAGGTTGTATCGTCACGAATTCTATATGTTTTTATTATCTATTTATCTTTCGAATGTTATATTACCTATCAATTCCTACCGATCTCTATGGGAATTTCTCTATTTTTTATTTATTCCTATGGGGTTGAGAACATTCACTATCTATTCATTATACTATCGCGGACATTTTTATCGAATTTTTACATCTATTATTTACTTATCAGCTATACATTTTTCTGTCGCGAACAATTATCTTTCTTGGTCATACGTCGTTCCCCAATATGCTTTGACTACAGCGGTAGGATACACCCCAAAAACCAATATTCTACTGGGAAGAGCACAAGATCTTGTAGCCAAATACAGACGCGATGCGAAGACTAAATGACCAACATTCTATATTCTCTGGAGGAAGCATTGCGAGTAACGCGTGAGATAGACGACTGGCGTCAGGTAATTTACACCTACTATTGGGAGTCACAATCCTCAGGATTAAGGAAACTAATAATAATAAGATGATAGCGTTAAATAATTGTAGTTGAATGGCAAAGTTTTGCATGTAATGAGTGATAGTCTTTATATGTAAAATATTTATATTTTGTTATAAATGATGATTATATATGATGGTATCATTATCCATTATCAAATCTATCAATCAACGCCGCTTATAAACATAAGCAGAACGGTGAGCGGTTGAATTCCGGAGGTCCAACCCCCCTCCCCCTCCCATAATGATACATTCCTTAAAGGCCGGCAACGCTTGTCTATGGCACTGCAGACGTTTATAGGCGGCGTTGATAGCTTTCTATCAGGTGACACGCCGGCTCGTTTGCCTTTCTATCCCTTAAAAAAAATCTTCTTTGGCGTTGAAAAAAAGGTGTTGCCTGCCTTAATCACTCACCGGACGAAGCGCGGTAGCTAAGCTATCACTCAGAAGCCGGTTTCCTGCGGGAGTGTGGTCTTTCCCCGGGCGAGCCAGCCCATTCATGCTACAGACAAATAATATGCCATTCTTGACAAAGTATTTGTCTGCAGCGTGGCTCTACTACTACAAAGATTGAAGAGAAGTTTATGCTGGTTGGTAGCCTATTGGCTTTAAGAGCTTTATCGAACACTGGGCCTGCGGACAAAATGAGATAAGTTACAAAGATATGTAAAAAAATACGCAATTAATTGATATTTGTATCTATTAATATATGGATTTTTGACCAAACATGACAAAAGTTTTTGAAGGAAAATGTGTAAGAATATATCTTTATTTGGCGAATATGTTTCGATTATAAAGTCTTAATTGACATGTCAATCGTTGCAATTAATGTAAATGTCTGAGCAGAGCTAACTCACGACGTTTAAAACGGCTTTGTTCATTACTAATGTATGCAGCAGATAGATGAGAATAGCTCTTGCTGTAATTGTTGGTTCATCCTTCGCACATAACGAACAGTTATTTTTTTCTTATTTGAACTGTTTTTACAGAGATGTTAATGCACCTCTCACGTTTTTACTTCGAGGCGAGTCGTTACCCGTGGTTTATTGTGGTTCTCCAACAAAATTTATGATTAAAAAGTTTAAAAAGGTTTTTAAAGGGTCAGCCTCGTCTATTAGCGGGCGATGCGATGTATGGGTGCTATTGTGCGAACTGTGAATGACCTCTTCAGCATAATAATGGGTGTAGGGATGCGCAGGAGCGCGTGCGGCGGAGGGGCGACCAGTTTGAAATTAGAACGTTTTTTATTTGAGCTCAGCGCCTTTGTCGGCGCCCGCCCGGTGCGCATGCGCTAACTCGACAAATGCGTCAAATGAAATAAGCCGTATTTTATTTCCTTTTCTTTTTGGTATAGCCTTTTGAGATTCGAAACTTAAAGCAAGAGGGGGCTGTAAGATGTAGGGTTTCAACTGGGTTAAATGCGTTATTTTACAAAGAAATTTTGTTCTCAATGGCTTTGTTAAAGCTATTACTTCGTATTTTTTTTAAATGCAGCTTTGAACCATTTTAATGATTTGCTTTAACAAAAATGTTTAGTTATTGTTAAAAAATATATATCTAAAATTGTAAATACAAACAACATACAGGTAACAAAATGTTTAAAAAATGTGTTTAAAAATTGTGATGTTTTATGTCGTATTTATTATTATCAATGTCCGTAGAACTTACTAAAGAAATTAGTACTATGCAGCAACGTCTTCTTGAGTTATAAAATCGTATATGCATGGGGATTAAGGCAACAGTCTTCAATTTTGAGGGAGGGCAATATCTAACAGTCGATTTTACAGCTGTATTGCTGATAATGATAATTATCTTATAAATAAAACGTACAAGGAACTAACTTTTTTAAATATTCTTACATATGGGTTTGAAACAATACAAACGTATATGGTACTTTAAAAAGTATAATATGGGTGTGTGAACATGAAATATATTACTTAATTTTTTGATCAAGCAAAAACTACTTTAAAAGATTTAAGACCAGAAAAAGCTTCTGGTTCACTAAGTGGCGTTCCTTTAAAAGAAAATGCACAAGAAATATCAATAAGATCTTAAGAAATATTGAAGTTCTACTGTCTATAATAAAATACAAAAGTTCTAAAATCATCGTAAAATAAGTTATAAGTAACTTGTCTAAGGAGTTTTACCAAACTATATAGAAATTGAATGAATGAGAGGTCAAAACATTAATAGATCATTTACAATAGTTTAAACAGTCTATTATATCGCCAAAGATCTGAGGCTCCGAGCTTACAAGTCCCTCCATTTCGGAGAGTAAACAGATGAGGGAGGGAGACGCGATAGTACGACGCAAGACTCGAAGCTGGTTGGTTGTGTTACGGACGAGTATCCGAACGATGCCGCGCATGTTTACCGAACTTTCGATCTCGGAAACTTTAAATTGAGAATGACTTTTTAAATTTGGAAATCAAATGAATTCGTTCAAGGAATGTTCAATAGATTTCCTTGTATGTGTTTTGTTGTTAAATTGTTAACATGTAAATAAATAATCGAATGTTGAGTTGTGCGTAATTTTGTGGCAGTATGGTGGATGTCGGTGTTAATGAGTGCGATAACACCATAAATGGGAGGAACCAATTTGTATATTTTGTATTTGTGCATTTACTTCTAATTGGATTGAACGGAACTAATGGTAAATATTGTTTTTTTATTTTTCTTTTTGTGACTGGGTTAACATCTCTTTTAATTTATACTTAACGAAAAATTTTTTTGCTTTCGATTTCTATATCGCTTATTTTATAATTTTAGTCATGTTTCCTGTTTCGTGATCAATTTAAAAATATTATTTTTGTTGTGTTTATTTATTTTTTAAATTACTGTTTACGTATAGTTTTATTTTTTTAAAGATTAGAAACCTAGTCCTTAATAGCTATGTTTTGATAAATAAGCTGTTAATAGACGATTGGTGTATTGATGTTTCTTTATCGTGTATAATAAAAATGGTTTGATTTAAATAAATAAAGTTTTAGTCTTTTGGCTAGTATTATTTTTTGCATATCTTTTTGATAGTTTAAGAATAAAAGATTTATATATTTTTGTTGTTTTTATTATAAAGTGAATTGTAAAAATATTGAAATATAGTTGGCACAAAAAAGAAACTATGAATACTGAATACTTTTAAATGAGTAAAACAACGTTGCTTTTATCAGATCGTCTGGTGAAGTAATTAAAAGCATGAAGCCAATTAACGAAATGTAGTTCCGTAGTGGCGTTTCGTTTGCAGAACAATGAAGCTTTTTTATTTTTTAACTTCGCCTTAATTAGAGTTCGCCGTCGGTGGTAAACCATGCTTACCTCAGTTAACATGCAAAACGTTATATTTTGTCTGTTTAAAAAGATTGATAAATATTAAAAATGAACTATACAAAATTATGAATTAGCGATTGCTCAATGTGTATGGGTTTCGCTTTCAATCTTTAAAGTTCATGAGTTCGATTCCATCTATCATTGAACTATTAAGGTAAATTATGTTTTCCGGACACTTGTTTACTTGAAGTAGTTAACAAGTTTAGTATTCTCAAAAATATTGCAATTTTATAAAGAATACATTAAAAAACTAAAACTTATTGAAAAATAAAAATTTTAAAAGAATATTTGTCATTAAATCAATCATCATTTACTTACGCACACACACACAAACATCACACCACAGATCTCCATCCGCTACTATCGCGGCACACCTTCCTTGCTTCTATATATATATATATATATATATATATATATATATATATATATATATATATATATATATATATATATATATATATATATATATATATATATATATATATATATATATATATATATATATATATATATATATATATATATATATATATATATATAAATAATGCAAATTTTGCTTCGGAAATGATATGGCCTTCGGTCTTCGATGCTAATATTATATCCAGGTAATTTTTATTGTAATGGCATCTATGATACAAATGTATAAAATTATAGTATTCTATCAGTGTAAAACACATATTGTGTACCCGTTATATATAAGTTAATAAGTTATCTTCAATTCTGAATATCGGTTTTGAATTGAATGTGGAGTGAAACGAAGTATGCCTAAGATATTTAACAAACCATTTGTTAGTTTTGAGGTTGCCAATTTTTAAAATTACTTTGTTTCGAGTTTCTAATATATGTTAGTACATTCGTATATTCCTTAGATAGGTTCAGCCATCGCTTGTAAGTAAATTACTTTCAGCTTGTGAGTACTTTCTGTTTTGCTCAGATACACTTCACGCACTTAAAGCAAACTTAACAACGTATATATTTATCGCTTAACTGACGCGTCTGACACTTCCCAAGATCTAATGCGAATATCGACACCATTTCTAAATCATTTTAGAACAATTTATAACAGTAATAAATAATAATAATATAATTAAAAATTAATAATAATAGTAATTTATCACCGACGATTGTGGTGGGTTATATTCATTTCTGCAGAAATGGTGCGGAAATGGTATATAATGTATATAGTGTATAAAAATAATTTATTAAATTATTATTAATTAATGGTTAACTAATTCATAACAAACATAAAATAATTTGCTAAATTAGTTTTAAGTTAAAAGAATCACAAATTCTTACAAAAAATTTTGTCGAAATCTGTTCAGTGGTTTTAAAAATTAGTCTCACTAAACATAGAATATTGTAAATTATATTGTATAGAATAATATTTTAATAAGAAGAGGTTTCTTTTTTAAGAGAAATTCAAATATAAAAATTGTATTCTATAGAGATATTGTGTTCAGCTTTGGGAACTTATTTTTTATTACTCACGTTCGTGTGTGAACATCGCAGATGCAAGTACTTGAAGTTTATCTTACGTCTCAAACGGTCTCTGTCTGTTATCACACCAGTCAAGAGTGGGCAGACAGATGCATATGACCTCCTTTAACTATAGGTACGCGATGAAATATTTTTATTCTAAGCTATTACAAAACCGACTATTGTAATTTAATTTTTGATGCCTATGGGCGGTATTAATTGCTTTCCATCAGGTGATTCGCTTGCTCGTTTGCCTCTCTATCTAATCAAAAAAAATTTTTTTTAATTCTTCACTTAATCGGTTCCTACTAGTCGCCTTTCACAGAGCGTCGCTACTTCTTGTCGAATCAACCAAAGAATCCCGAGCATATTCTTTTATGGATGGAGTATGCTCGAAGATTCTTTGGTTAGTTCTCTAAGCGACTTTAAATTTGTGGAGAAGATGGACCGTATCCACGTTTCGTCACCGAAATTAAATAAAGACAAGAATGCCCTAGTTGAAGACTCGTCATTAGCTTCTAAGGTATGGGCGATAAGATAACCAGACATAATTTATATGCTAGCTATCCAAGGCTTCATAACTAGAATTTTGAAATAACCCTAAAAATATTGTCCAAATGATTTACGATTTTTAACAACTACCGATAATATAAAATTTAATTTAGTTTCAATTTTATCATACTAATCGAAAGTGATTTCCGATTTTTATTAATAATATATATCAAATGCAATTTCGTAGTATGCAATAACAAAAAGATTTTAATTTACCCGGTCCATTGAACCCTCACTTGACACAATATGTACATATTGTGAAAAAGACAAACTCGTCAAGATAATGTATAAGTTACTTTGTGTTCGGGTTATCAGTGACAGTGACAAGTATTAATAAAGGACAACTACCGCGCTTGACCGCGCCGCGCCACGCCGGGAGGGTATAAAATGAAATAAAAAATCAGAAATTATTACAATACGCCTCGTGTAGGTTTATCTCTCTATTGATCTAAGTGCAAGAGAATGGACAAAGCTAAGACAGAGTGCATAGAGACATTTATAGATTTGTCTCTAGATTTCTTCTCAATTAGATTTTAATTTGTAACGATGGTTCTTTTTTAACTGGCAAATTTTAGTTTTATTTCATTTTAAGTTATCATTTGTAATGGAAAGTCAGAATTTTTACTTAGCTAAGATCCGCAATAGGCAAACAAAAAAGGAAAACAATAATGTGTGCTTTTTACTGGAAGAAGTGCATTTACGTGGGATTTACTCTTAAAGGACTGTCTAAATCCTACCAAAAGGACTGTCCACATGGATTTCCGCAAAGTAACGCCTGACTCCATTAATCATCGTATCGTTTGTTGTAATTATTCTTTTTTTGCTTAATTAGCTATTTTTTTGTTACCTGCACCCAGTATTTAGTGTTGTGAATATTTGATTCAGAACCCAGAATTTTTTAGGGTTAAAAATAGCTTATATCATTTTTTCGTCTTTACAAGAATTTACTAGTGAAGTTATGTATGTCCAAATCGCTCCCCGTTTTCGAACTAATGTTGTAAAGAACGAAAGAGAAGATAATTTTATCTACTTCAAAAACAAACTACTTTATTAATACACTTTTAAACATAGCTGGCAACAAATTTAAAATAAAGTTTGTCAAACTGTATAAGGATGTAGCCTTGAAATTAAACTCTACATAACGAATAAGTGTAAAAAAAATATATTCTTTAAAATTATTTATTAACTTAAGACTAACTAGAATAGTCCTTACGTAGACTTCACAATGTAATAGAATTTGTATTTTATATATTACAATATTTTTTTTATCTAAAAATTATATATTATGAAGTTCTTTGGTCCATTTTAATTTTATCTGTATTTCGAATATTATATTAAGTACTTTTAAAAGATCGTTAACTTTCATGAAAATAAAATAAAATAAAAATAAATATTAAAAACGCATTTAAAAATAAATTTAATTTTAATATTTAACATTTGGAATTCAATTATTTTTGTGATTGGAATATTTCAAAAAGTAACATCTGGTCTGTAGCCAGTAAATTAGCCTAGCAAGGGCTGTAATTAGATAATATATATTTTTTTTAAGATCGAGGCTTTAGAGGTCTATTTACAAGAAGGCATCAAGTGCTAATTTTATATTTCTTAATTGGTATCACACTAAAACAAGAATACAGGCTATAGTAAGAATGAAACCATATGTTTGTCAACGATATCATTTTTACGTGTAAACACGTTTAGTATGGTAAGGATCCTTAAGGCCCAATTCTTTTCTCCTTTATTTACTTCCTTATTGACCTCAAATTAAATCAGTCTTCCTCGCCAGTAGGCAAAGAATCTGCTGCTTGGATATCAGCAATCTATAGAATTGCCACCAAGTGCCGTGGTGATTATTTACCATCAACTGAATCGCTTGCACGTTGGACTATCTGATAAATAAAAAAAAACATTCAATACATAAATGAAACAAAATAAAAAGGTGTATCGTGCTCTTTTATTTTAGTCTTAAGAAGCATAAAGCCATGTTACAAAAACGTAGATATACTATAAATAAACGATGGTATAATTATAAACAGGCTTCAACAAACTTGTAAATTACATGACAATTATATAACAGTTTATTACTTGATTGCCATCATCGAGAGACATATAGTATTTTCCAATTTAAGTATAGAAAGAAGCCTTGTAAAAATATTACATTCTAGATGTAATTATTTAAATGTGGGAAACGGTTATGAATATTAAATGGTCATATTATAATTTTGAATAAAATGGATGTATATACCAACCTACATATATTCTGACTATTTTTGGTAAAACGAAACGTAATTACAAAACTTGTATTTAACGTGTTACAATTTGTTTAAAACCATGTCATATGTCATCCATTTTTTCCTTTACAATCTGTGACGTGGACAAATAAATATGTAAAGTGTGATGTAACATTGATTGAAAGAATAAGTCTGTTTAATATTTTATTTAATTTCAAAATTTTATGAATATTATTGTTTTTATACCGAAATTGTGTCGAAATATTAGCCTCAAAGAATGGATTCGTATATTAAAAACAATCATGCCATATACTTTTTAAATTCTATGTACATGATTGATTTCCGTCGCCTAACGCTTTATTCTGACATGACACCTCAAATTCACAAATCAGACACCATTCTAAACGTAATTATTTTTTATCAATGTATAATATTATATTATTTCCTTGGTTTTGTTAAGGTTTCGCTCAAGGTCTTTTTCACTATAAATTGAAATTACACTTACATACACAACGATAATAAAACGTAGTCTATATCCATATAAAAAGAAATATATCTTTTAGTGAGTTACAAAAAAAATTTGACGACCTTCAAATGGAATACGTGTAGTTAGCGGTAAAGTTTATACGCATTTGAATTCAGTTCAATGCTTCTCAGGCGCATTGAGTTCAAATATTTATTTACAATATTTTCTTTTTCCTGGCAAAAAGAAATTATTATGCCAATTACAAGTAAAACCAAAACTAAACATTTTTAAGTCGAGAGTAACAAATTGTTCGTTGTTCATCATCAAAATGGTGTAAATGAAGCGTTTAAATTATTAATGGAGTGGAGTTGTACTTTGCGGAAATCCATCACTATATGAACAGTCAAAAGTTTTACTTAGCTAAGATCCTCGACAAGCAAAACAATAACAGAAAATTAACAATGTGGGTCTTTATGTTGGGTTAAATGGATTTATTTGGAACTTAAACCAAAAACTTACCGAAAATCGGCCATCAATACTCCACCCACCAACCACTATACACAACACCAAACACACATTATCACTTTTCCATCTTATAAACGACACGTGTTTCGTCCCAACACGAGGCATCTTCAGGTATAGTAGACTCTACGGAAGACAACCGAAAAGTTTTTGGTTTAAGTTCCAAATAAATCCACTTAACCCAAGATAAAGATACACATTGTTAATTTTCTGTTATTGTTTTGCTTGTCGCGGATCTTATCTAAGTAAAACTTTTGACTCTCCATAAAGCGTTTAAATGGCAAAAGCCTAATTTGTAAGTGGTGTGCTCGATCATCACTTAATAGTTCCACACTGTGGGTTTATTTCTAATTATTACTGGATTACTGATTATTTTACATAACATAAATACCACGTAACTTAGTATTTACAAAAAAATTGTTACATGATGTTATTGTATACTTGAAGAGACGTATAAAGACCTTTTTTATAGCCCATATACATACGTATGTTTGCTGGGTGTATTATATAATATATTATAAGATTCAAAGATGTTAATGCTGGTAGCCTATTGGCTTTAAAGGCTGTATCGAATACAGGGCCCGCGGGATTGGTGCCCGCGGTGCTGGGTGTAGAGCCTCTTGATTTTGAAGGAATGGACATTAACCAAGCTTGTTCAAAGCGGATTAATAGAACATATAGACTCAGAATAAATATCTGTAAACCGATATGTTTATCTCGATGCGGAAATTGAACCCGTGACGATTGATTTATGTCATATATGTATTTTAACAAGATACAACGCGGTACGCTAGTAATCAAAACGCTGGCTAAATGTATATAAATTTATTGCAGACATATCCACATATGCAACAGTCCCTCCCCCTCATAGTTAACAACAGGGATATATATTTAAAATACATAACGGGATATATATTTAAAATACAATATATAACGTCAGACCCATTTTTAACATAAACAATAATGTAAACATAAGCATCCACTTATCATAGGATATAGCATATGCCATAATTACTTAAGTAATTGTTTATAATTAATATTTTTGCTCAATCGCCTTGGCCTCGTATTCGGATATGGGTTGGGCGCATTGTCGCTTCAAAAGGGGTAGCTTCGTTTAGTAACGAAGCTACCCCTTTTGAAGCGTGAAATGGCTTAGTAGCCATTTATGTAAGTTGTTAATTTATTTGGCACAAAAAACAAATTACAGTCGTAGAAAGAGTAATATATAATAATAACGTCTGGACTTAATTTCTTGATATTTGCGGACAGCATGGTTATTTTGTAATAACAAGTAATAAAGGTTATTAATAGGTACAGTGAAACATAATAATAATAAACAGTTAAAAAAAGGATAACAATAATTTTAACCGAGATTACCGGCTGCCAAAGATGTGCAGGGTGCGATTGCTATAGTTGGTATATTTAATTATTGAAAATATCAATTGTTCGTATTGAGGTCAGTTATTATTGTATAGGCGACAAAAAATCGAACCATAGGATTATATTGTTATATTATATTTGGATAAGATTTAATACTAAATACTGAATGGGTATTGCGTGATCTGTTACAACCTCTCCTCATAGCCCTTACTTTCTACTAAATATATTTATTTTTCTAGCTCAAAACCGAGCGCCCCGTATTAAAGAGCATCCGTCGAATACGGTATCAGGGCGCAGTGAACCCGCAACCTTGAGATGTGTGGTCGAGGGTCGGCCGAAGCCTGCCGTGCAGTGGTTCAAGGATGGGTCGCCTTTGCCTGCGGCCGAAGACGGTCACAGGGTATTGTTAGAAGATGGGCTGTTGTTCTTAAGGTATGTTTTTGAAATCACTATTACTCACGAACGGCTGGACCAATTTTTATGATGTTTGTGTTGCTGAATTTTTCTTCGTCCGGAATAGAATAATAAGTAATAAAATTTGATATTCATCGATTAAAAAAATTATCAATAAAAAACATTAGTCAAGACATCAGTCTAGTCGTTCATTTGTTAAATTGTGTAACAAAACGCAACTGACAGCTCACATAATGTTATCTATGGTTTGTTTTGAAAATAACGCAAAGCGTAAAAATTTAAATTGACTGGCCGATGTGTTTGTTTTGTGCGAGTGTTACTGGTTTCTACGAGTATCTATATATGTAAAACAAAGTCACGTTATATAGCAACCCATGCATCAAAATACATGGCCAATAAAGCAAATGTCATGCTGGCACGTCATGAAATATTTGATTTTTTAATTTATATTTATTATCCTAATAAGAAAATTGAACTTAATAACAGATCTGTATCTACAGAGTATATCATAACTTGTTAATCATAATTTAAATTAAGATCTAGAGTTTAGAAAAATTGGACATATTTATTTCACAGTTCATTCATTCAGCTTTAGTTTATTTCACAGTTGCTATTGTTAACATTTTTATTAATTATATTAAGACAACCATAATTCGTTTATATTGTGTTTACAAATTCATATTCAATCCATATTCGTTTTTTCCAGTATAAATTACATTTAAATGTTACACAAGAGTCCATAACATTAACAATCACATTTTTATCATCATTTCGTAATGTTCCTTTTTTATAAAGTTTATAATTTTATTAATACGCAAATAATATTTTTTTCATGTATACGTCAAAATAATTATAAAATCTTTAAACTTTGCCTTCATATTTTTGCACTGTAAGAACAGAGTAAATGAAAATAAATTATTTTTAGAGTGAACCGGGGCAAAAAGGATAGCGATGAAGGTATTTATTGGTGCGTGGCACGGAACATCGCTGGAGAAGCTATGAGTCACAATGCCTCTCTCAATGTAGCTGGTACGAAAATACAATTGTTCATAGAATTACATTTTAGTATTTTACGGACTATACAAATGGTGCCGTTGCATTTCAGTACTTCGAGACGAGTTTAGACTAGAGCCTAGGGATGTACATGTGGCTGCAGGTGAACCTGCTCTTCTAGAATGTTCTCCACCTCGAGGCATACCAGAACCTTCAGTACATTGGCTTAAAGATGGACAAATGTATGATGCTGAAGTGAATGGAAGGTAAAATATTAAAGTCATATATTACTAGACGTACGTACATCAGGTACATATTGAGTAAAGTTTGTTCTTGTTATAAAAATATAAATATTGTCTTCTAATTATAGCTTTCATTTTATTGTAATTAAAATTACATGAATATACTTTTTATTTGTGATCCTAAAAATTATTTTGTATTCGTAGAGTTACAATCACAGAAAGTGGAAGTTTAAAAATTTTGGAGACGTTGCCTACTGACAGTGGATTATTCAGATGTGTGGCGTCAAACGTAGCCGGTGAAAGGCAATCTAGGGCCGCTGCGTTGATTGTTCTAAGGCGACCGCACTTCGTTGTGAAACCCAGTAATATCACTGCCTTAGTTGGTCAGAATGTCGAATTTAATTGTCAGGTGCGTATTTGTTTAACTAATGGTACATTATCTCTTGCAAAATTTTTATTAAAATATGATTTTTTGGTTGTAGAGTTACGATTCGACAGTTACAATAACGTGGGTTAAGGAAGACGGCTTGCTGCCAAACCACGCTACAATAATCCGGGGACTATTGCGGTTAGAGCATGTGTCCGCAACCGATGCGGGCGTCTATTCGTGCCGCGCCGATAGTGTCGCTGGCTCGAGCGTTGCTAGCGCCTCGCTCACCGTTTACTGTAAGCTCGGTGGTTCGGTTTGATTTTATTACGCGGATATTTTGATATCGGTTGCTGGCTATTTTAATGCGGCCATCTGTTTCAGCGTTACCGCACTTCACGCAGATACCGTCCAATTTGACCGCATGGGAGGGCGATGTGGTGTCCATACCTTGTGAAGCTAAAGGTTTGCCGACACCCACGACGTTTTGGATACTTGAAGGGTACGAAGATGCTTTACTGTTCCCCGAATGTACTAAGAGCAACTCTAGCTTGCTATATTTGGACGGTGTTAGAGTAGAGCATGCTGGAAGGGTTATATGCATTGCCGTTAACTCGGCGGGGAGTGTAATGCAAGAAGCTTATCTGAACGTATTAAGGAAAAGCGGTAACACTTTTAAACATTCTTCGGAACAAGACTCTAGTATAAGTTACGAACGCCAGGCTCAAATGACGGAATACGAACTTCTTCAAGCGAGAAAGTATTTGCAACAAAATGTTCTAGTTCTCAGAAGGGTGGAAACTTTGTCGTCGACAACTTTGAAAGTTGTTTGGGATGTAAGTGTTTACCATCATAAGCTTTTGTTTGCGTAACATACAAAGTGAATTAATCGTTTAAAATTTTATTATATATTCTAGGTACTGACAGATTACAACGAATACTTGGAAGGTGTTAAAATTTGGTACAATGGAACTACTATGAATTGGCGTAACTTTAGTACCAATGATATGACTATTTTAAATTCAACGGAATCTGATATTCTGTGCTCAAATGGATCTTTAATAAACGTAGAGAACAGTGGTTCTTCAAGTTACATTCTTTCTGGATTAAATGCATACACGCAGTATGATATATTTCTAATGCCGTTTTATAAAACACTACTCGGAAAGCCTTCAAATATTATGTCAGGATATACTAGTGAAGATGGTAAAAGAAATAATTATTGATCATAGTTATTACAGTCAATGAGTATATGTTACATGAAAAAGTTTTATTTTAGTGCCATCAGTTCCACCCCAAGGTGTGACTGCGAGTGTAATTAACGCCACGTCGGCCAGGATACGATGGGAACCGCCACCTGCGAATACTTGGAACGGAGAACTAACTGGTTATTTGGTGAGAAATTCTCATTGCATTACCAAAATAAACAATTAGCGTCCGTAGGTTTAAATCATTTTATTTATTTATTACTAACACTACATGTAATTGTGTGTTTTTCTCTCTGTCTCTCTCTCTCTCTCTGACTGTGTGTCTGTGTGTGTGCCATGTATGTTGGTATAGTTAGCTCTGCTCTATTATATATAAATGCATTAAATTTGAAATGCTGCAAAGTTCAAGTTTCAAGGAAATTACTTCATTTTAATATTCTATTCATCGATATATCAACGATTCTCATATTATCGATATTAATCGATATATCATTCATTTGAAAATAATGTCACTAACAAATAAAAATATTATAAAACATATTTTTTTATTATTATTGGAATTGATGGATTAACATTTTATTAGTCAGCCAGGTGATTATATTACAATATACCATACAATAAAAGAAGACTGAAATAGGAGAATACGTACATTGTTGTAGCCATTTAATACCGTACGCCTTTGATTTTATTATTTCTCGGAAGATATCGATATGTAAAGATCTTAAGAATGTATTCTATTTAGCATACTTATATTGTCCTCCTGGTTTTACAAGAAAAAAAATTAAATCGTCTCATTATTGACTCTTTTTCGTGAGGAAATCTTTTTCGGATATGTGGCAGTTTTCAGGCCATGTCGGACTTCGGCATTTGCTTGTCTGCAAAATACAATAAAACACCACGACGCCCGCCATCAGCACAAGAGAGACTTCTTGAGTTCTCAGACCGAACTACAGCCGGGGCCCCTCCTGCCTGTCGCTGGCGCGTCTACCTTAGTAAAACCTGTTTCAGGGGCTTCCGTAATCCGTCATCCCCATTATTGACATCCTTGACTTAAAGCGACGCATCTGCAATGCTCTTAGTCCTTCAGATTTGCATGGGCAGTAGTGGTTGCTTCCTGGCTTGCTTGCTATTACTTCCATAAAAAGAAGACGTAACATTCTTTACTCTTATAAATGATTTGCTTTACGCTGTTACAATCAATATGCCTGAGGTTCTGTGAATTGTGCATCGATACATTTACGAGTATGTAGACTTTACACTTAGCGGTGTAGAGTGGCGTAACATTCTCAGAACGCTTGATTATTTATTACGAGAAATGTACAAAGACAATGGCATCGTAAAAATGTATTAGGTGTCAAAGGAATTAACGTATAAAACATTTTTTCCTTGAACCATCTACTGGTTTTATAACAGAAGATAGAAAAAATAAACAAAATAGCCTCGATTGAAATGTGTCTAATTGGATCATTAGGGAAGTTATTACATTCGGAATCAGTGGTAGGTCTGATTCTTGCAACAGAATAAATATAGGTATGGCCTAAGGGTCTTTGTCCCCAATCTGATTGTTCCGCTTTTAACAAGAGTGGTAGGTTAATGTCCATTCCTTGAGAAAAGTCACTAAAAAACAATAAAGTTTATTCTTTAGTGTCATTATTGTGTTCTTCGACCTTTTTTTTTTTAACATTTTTATATTTGTATTCTTACATACGGGACTCAGAGAATCCAAGTATATGAACTAGTCCTGTAAAGTTAGATAAGAAAAACAAATTTAGAAATAGAAACCTGTGTGTGTACAAGTGTGTGTGTGACCCACCCACATACATACACATGTTGTGTGTTTTAACTAAACGAATTCAAATTATGTCAATGAAAATCTGCCAACGTAATACTTGAAAGTCCCTTAAACTTTCTTCATTGCCATTAGATTGAAATTCGCGTGGGTGGAAGTACAAGCGGTCGTGTCGTGGGTCAGATGTCCTTGGGGGCTCGCACACGGGCCGCCACGGCTAGCTCGTTAAGGGCGGGTGGACGGTACAGCGCCCGGGCGGCGGCCGTCACACGCAAAGGTCATGGGCCTTTCAGTGCACCTGCCCTCATACATATGGTACCGACACAGTCACAGAGACACTATGTTCAGTAAGTATTAACTCACTTTATAGTTGTCTTTCGTAGCGTCTACTATACCTAAGGATGCCTAGTGTCGAGGCGAAACGCATTTGTTTGTGGTCGTTTTCTTCTTGTCAGGGGCATCATATTTTGTTAGCCGAAAACTTGGCTGCATCATCAGTTGTCTTCATAAGGTCATCTGCTAAACAGATGATAGGGTACAGAGAGCAAGATGTCAGATGAGCTATTGTCTGAAAAGTGGTTTTGTGTGTTTGACTTTCCCAACGTTGTGACTGTGGCGAGGTGTTGGAGGATTTGCTGACGGTTGTTTCTCACTTAGTGATTCTCTATACACTTCTTCGTAAACACACAATATTATTTTTCCGACTTGAGTTCGCAGATCTTAGCTATAATAAGTTTGACAGGTCATCTTTAGTATCAACTCACTCTTATAAGGTCTACACGTCAAAATGAAATAGGTACGTAATTTTTGCAGCCCCAAACGAGATACATTGTTATATTTATTCTATAATACGAGTTTAAAGAAACTTTAAAAATGTTACCATATAATATGTAGAAATGTGCTTAGAATTTTGTTGATTATAATTGAAATATGTACACATGTAAGGTAACAAAGTATATAAAGTATATTACATTAAGTTTAGGTTCGATAGATTATATAACTGATAGAGTCGAGCGCCTATTCGTTGTGGAATCATGTATATTTCTTATGATTAACTTTTTTAAGATCTATAAATGTCATTTTATTTTCAGAACTGAACCTCCAAAAGACTCTAATATGCCTCACATATTGCATGAGACTTGGTTGCTCGCATTATGTTTAACATTATTTTCAATTATAATCGTTGGAATCTTCAGTATATACTTTATAAAACGGCGAAGTAATATTCAAAGGAAAAAGCCAACTGGTAAAAGAGTTTTGTTTCGATTGTCATATGCATTTCGTGTACTGTCAAGGAGATAAGTGATTGAGACATTGAACCCAATTTTAGGTCAGTCAATTGTCACCGCGCAACAATGTCTATTGAATAAAGATACGATTTGGCTACGCGAACGGCCGGTGTTCGCTTCACCCAATGACCCCACGTTAGACGTTGGAAGCTGTCACCAAGGCCTCCTACAAGGTAAAAAAAGTTTAATCCTGATTGAGAAGTTAAGCATTCTTGACGTTACTTACGGTACTTTGATATGCGTGACCTAGGTTTAATTATAAGAGGGGGAATACTTTTGTTATACCTACCCTCCACTGATCTTAAATGGATATTGTGAAATCGGATCAGAGATTTATTTAATTATCTAAGGCTTAACTTACAATCGGTATAACATTCTTGTATATAGTGTGCCTCAAAAATATTCACGCTCTTTTATAAAAATCTTGACGTTGCATATCCATAAAACAATAAATTGTGTTAATATTTGTAGCTTATAAAAAATGAAAGACAGGCGAACATTTTGAAAAATATGTTATATAGTTAATTTTATTATTATAATTTAAGGCAATATCAATATTACCAAATCTGCTACAAACATTTACATTAAAAAGTACTGTTAGTGACATATTGGAAAATATGTTTGTATTATTATAAGTCTGCTATAAACGTACACATTAAAAATTATTGCAGTTATAATAATGATACAAATATAAGTATCGAGTACTAAAAAAAATATTTTTCTTCGTTAGGTGGCCAATCGACAAATATTTTAAACGTCGAACCCGAGTACTGTCTACCTCAGAACTCGATTCAAGGGCTGGATGCGTCGAGCGTCGACAGAATCAAGCGTGGCCCGCCGGAGCCATACGCGTCCAGCGCTATTTACACAGAACTCAATTTCAAGGTATCACACGATAAGCTTTATGAGAATTTCATTATTGACAAACGATAAGATTACATACCCGCTTGATTTGCGTAACTTAGCACTATCGTATGTTAAACACTGCATTAGAGTAAGCAATTTATGTAACAGCATATTTGAATTTCCGCGCAGGACAATAACGATATTGGAGACCTGAGAAATTGTCCGGAAAGGCGATCCCATAACAATAGCATTGTTAGATCGTGTAATGGGAGTATTCAATATTCAAATGGGGAATGTTCGACGTGTTGCCACAGCACTTCCAGTAGATCAACAAAAGACTACAGAGAATTGAGACACGAGAATGTCCATAACGAGATTAATGTTATTGAGGATGACTGTGCATCCTGTCACACGAATAGATCCGGATCGAGGAGCAGGCAGGACAAAAGCAAAGTGTGTCCGGCGAATGATTTAGAGTATGATTACCCGCAATGGCATTGGCTCGGAAGGGAGAACAGTTTCAAAATTCCTATCCAGACGAGTAGATATTCGAATGTAACGAAGAGCGAGCAGGGCTGTCAAATAAATCTGAGTGATATATTGCCGCCACCGCCGTATGAGGTACACACACAGAGTAATTTTTTGTCCATTCATCTTCTTGTTTTTAGCACGTTTTCTTAACTCGATCCGTTTGTTTTACAGAGTTCCGAGTGCAAGAAATAAAGAAACAATTGTTTAGTCGAAAATTTTAATGTAATTAAATCGTCATTAACTACGTGGAACGTGAAGCAATAATCAATATCAACACATAAATTAATAGTATTGTAGAACCAGTAATTAATATACAATTTTTAGGTAAAATGATTCTAAATATCATGTTACAAATAAAGAGTTGAAATAAATTTAACGCTTTAGCGTTATTTTATTTCAGCAATTTATTTGTTTACTTTATCTTTTCTTTTCTTACATTTAATAAAAATGGAAAAGATATCAAGAATATGTTCCATTTTTTAATATTGAAATAGACGCAAAAGTTCCATTAAATTCTTCAGGCATTTTCTACTGAAGCAAAAATATTTTATTTAAAAAATTGTAAAAACATTTCTCTGCTTTGAAAAGTTAGTGGTATGTACAACTCCTGACTTTAATTGATTTATTCCTAATGTATGAAATTAATAATTTTTTTATTATATAAAACTTTTACCAAAGGAGACTTAAAACTTCTTTTTTTGGCATAAAATGTTTTTGGGTTGCGTCACTTTAAAATTTTAAACTCAATGTTTTTCATATATCTACGTTTAACTTTTACCGGATGATTGCTTTATTATTGTAAAATATTTAATTACAATATTGTATTTTCAAAAGAAATCGTTTTATCTAAATATTGTTAGTGATGTTAAAATGTAGTTGAATTCAATTGTAGTGTCGCTAAAGTGTAATCATAGATATCTACTGGTGTTTTGATATTTGTGTAATGTAACTTATTCCTAATTCTAGTCACAGTGCTTCACCTTTTGATAAACATATACGGAAGGTTTTCTCTATTAAAGGCAAACTTTTACACGCTACATGAGGTTGTACGATATATTGTTTGTGAAATTTTAGCTCTGCGTTCACTGCCGTATACATTTATAGTATTAGAATTAGTTGTATAACCTTTGACTGTGATATTTATATTAAATTTCGTGTATTAGATGTTAATATAACACTAGCGTAAAAAAAAAATTGAAAAATTACACTTGCCGAATCGAGCTCCGTAGAATGCCTATTTGTTTCTACTAAAGTCTGTAACGGTCGAGCCATTTTGAGTTTTAAGCAAAGTATTTTCAGAGCCAGTTGTGTTAATAAAAAATATGGGAATTATTTAAGAAATATTTGTTTTATTTTTACTGAAAACTTCTTCCTTTTGTGATTTCCATATGACTGAATCACCGAAAGCAACCAATGCGTGTTATCTAAAAAACAAAAGATCAGCGCCACCCATAGACATCTACAATACTTTTGCAAACACCAACGCATTGCAAAAGCATTGCTGGATTTTCTGGTATTATAATTTAAAGCAGGCGAAGCGATTCTTAAAAAGAAACATTATTTTCTGTTTTTATTTTGTTTCGCTGACTTTGTAAAGGCAAACTTATAACGTAACCCGTAGTTCATATAACATTAATTTAGAAAATATGACTGCTACAAAAATATCTATAACTATAATAATTGTAAGCTCTAGTTATACAGGTAAAAAGGATAGAGGCAGGAACAGAGTACCAATGATAAACAATTTTAACTAACTTAGGTAATAAAGCTTCTGTAAGAAGTCTGTCAGTAGTCCGTTATTAATGGATATTAATTGGGTAGAAACCAATCCACACAACCCAAGTTTTAAGTAATATGGCTATTTATGTGCTTTACCACTAATATCGACCTGGTTTTCTCGATAGTTTTCGTCAAACTCTAGCTAACATGATGATAAAAATAAGTCAGAGAAACTTAAGAGAGGCCTAGGTC
>JASFAT010002718.1:0-97595 GCA_031353405.1 Baronia brevicornis
TGTATGACTACCCCACATGTGGATATATATATATATATATATACACACACATATATACATACATATATATATATATATATATATATATATATATATATATATATATATATATATATATATATATATATAAGTGGAAAAGCATAGTGGATTTACATCCATTACTCCTCCAGTCATATACAGGCTTTTGAAAATTTAATATGATCACAATTTCTCTTCTTTCTTTAATATACTACCATATGTTAAAACTAAGTCACTGTTAGCTATAATCACAGTACTAAATACGCCCCCCCTTCCCCTTTTTACGAATAAGCATTTTATAATCTCCGCTTGACATTAATATAACCTTCACTCTATCTAATTCTTCCTTTATCATTATTCTAAGCAACGCAATTTAAATAAACTTAATTTTAATGTCAAGACTTAATAAAAGGAAAGGCTTTGACCTCTGTGTAACCTTACTCGCGCGATGCAACTGGATGTCTAGTCATTTAAAAAAGTTGCATAGACACATTTATTTTGAGATATCTAGAAACATAACTCATCCAATGCTAACTACCATTGACTAGATGTTCTGTTTTTATAGAGGGTTTTATATCTTATTATATGCTATAGTATCTGATTCTTTTAAGTAGAATCAATTCATATAAATAGAAATTGAAATATCTGAATTATTAATGTAAAAATAATTGCTGTAAACAGTTATATAGATTCTAATGTTGTTGTATATGAAATATCATTGAAGATAGCTGGTTAAACAGATTAATGAACTTCTTTCTCTGATATTTTTATCAAGATAATGATAAATGACATGCATAAGCTAAGATAATGATAAGTGGTTCTCAACTTCCAAGTTGTAGCTTAAAGGTGGGTAAATAAAACAATCAACGCCCCTCTCTCCCCATCGGCAGTAAATTCATCATTGGTAATAAAAAGGTTGGGCATCACTTATCTAAAATATTTAAGAAGTCTCTACTTTTTTGTACTTTTTGTAGGAACTTTTCTCTCATTATCATCAATAAAACAATTATTAAACAAATTTGAATAACATGAACGAATAACAAATACTTCTACAGGTATTAGCCTTTTTTTATTTTAACTGCCACATGCTAGTTAATCTGTCAGAGATTTGTTTAAGACACAGTATGCTTTCTTTAAAAAAAAATGCAATCTTTAAACTTACTAACTTACTGTTTTAAATATTTCAAGAATATTTCATGAAATATTTTAAATTCAACCAGTGTACATTTTGAAAGTGGACCAGCGGTCCACATAATTATATTTGTAAAAGCCATTAATAATGCCAAAAGCCCTGAATCACACATATGCAACCAGGGTAATAAAAATGTATCATCCTAAAGTCAAAAGTCTTTACATACATACATATTATAATGCCTGTTTCCCATAGCAGTAGTATATGTTCTTTGGTTTGGTTCTTGGTCTTCCCCTACCAATTTTTCCATCCACATCCGCAACATCAATTTCTTTTATCAGTCGTCTTTCATCCATCCTCTCTATGAGTCCAAACCCTCTAAGTATCCCTTTCTCAACATTTGTCATGAAACATTTTCATTCACATCACTCTTATAACTTCATTCCTTATTCTATCAGTCAAAGTTACCCCACACATATTTCTTAACACTCTTATTTTTACCGCATTGTCTGCTTACATGACTCTCCTGCCAAACCCAAATTTTACTACTGTACATTAGAGCTGGAACAAACACTCCCTAATGAACCACTAATCGTAGTCTTTTAAGACACATTCTGACTTTATAAAGGAGTGCATTAACCTGATTACCTATACTTTCATGGACCTTTCAATGTAACCTACACATCATCCATCTCTTGAAAACTGACCACAAATATACAAACTCATTCACTTGCTCAACCATTTTTCCTGCAATCAGAACATCACACTGAATCATAGTTTTCTCCCTTTCATCAAACTAATATCCATCCAAGAACTTTCTAAAGCACCATGCATTATATTCATCATCTCCTACAAGTTTTTCCTACTAAACCAGCAATACCTGGTTGTCAGAATATTAGAGGCATTTGATGAGATTGAGATTTCATTTTTCATTGACTTGAGATTTCATTCTCAAGCCACACTGACTCTATTACAAGTCTGTCAAGCGATTATTCATAACTAGATTGAACAGCCACAGTGTAGCTACACATATCTATCTTACACTTTATTGATATTAAACCAGTCTGTGTAAGCCCCATTTATTCTGATACATGCATTTGACTTCTCTTAGAGATATTTGAGTGCATCAATCGAGTTACCATTCACCCCAAATGTAGATAATGCTGACCTCAATTCACACCTTATCATTATATCTTAGGCCTTTTCCAAGTCAATAAAGGTGCAGTATACCTTCTGGTTTATTGTTATGATTAAGGAAAAGACCTGATCCATATATCCCATTCCCTTTCTAGACCCTGCTTGCATATTTCATACCTTGCTTTCAGTCTTTTTTAATCAAAATCAAATAAAACTTTTATTTAGAACTTTTACATACAATTTTCCAATGACAGAAAGTAAGCTGATGCCCTGGCAATTTTCAGTCTTGCTGCGACCTTTTAACTTTATACATTGGTATGGCATTGCACCAGTCTTTAACTAATGGCAAATGAAATCAAAGAAAGAAACAACTTGACATTTGCAACATAGGAAATGTTGCAAATATCAACTTGTTTCAACAATATAAAATATTATATGATTAACCAGATTAACTTGTAGACTAAATATAAGCTATTATCAAATAAAAAAAATCAAATACTTATTGTTTCCAGACTTAATTGTTGTTATAACCTCAGACTTCACAACAATGATTCATGCTAATATTATTCAAGATCACACACATACAACATACTACATGGCAAGTAATGACTCAACACAAAGAGTAAATTAGTAAACAAAATAAATTGTTGGTTGTTATTACTTTTCAAATGAATTAAGTAGGCATAATTGTACTGTCTAATATCTAAATAAATACAAAATCATATATGCAGCTCTAATATAGTATAGTCTAGAAAGTAGGTATCCAGAATAAGTAGTTAAGTATACCATATTTGTGCCTTAAAATTACCTTGGGAGTTTCGTATAAACAATACGACAGTTTCTGTACTATTAGATGCTATCACGTATTTATCGATATATACGGAAACAATAGAATTTTCGCCGAGTATTCGCTCAATTTTCTAACTATGTTTTTTAATAGTTATGGCATCATCATTACGTGCATAAACTATAACAATATTCCAAATTTTCAAAAAACGAAATTTTTTCAAATTTACATGTATAATCGAACAAATAATGAAATGAAAAAATATCACTACAATACAAGTCATAACTGATATAAAAAGCGTACGCTTACCTATATTTACCGTCACACTTAGGTTTTATAACTTATTAACACATAACTTTATAACAATTTCTATACATGTTTCACACGAAAATATAATACAATTACCACACAGTTACGGTTGTATAAATTGACAAAACCAAGGGAGTGATTATAAGTCGTCTTCATTCGCTGACTGCACAGATCACTATATTGTATTAACCAACTACAGATAAAAGTACAACGTAACGTATTCTACATATACAATACCTATTTTAAATTATTTAGATATAAGTAAGGTGTTACCATATTCAAAATTACAATTATCAATTATCTATCTTCAAACGTTCATAAGCTTATTACAAAAAACATCAAGTCTTGTAAAATAAATTAAGTATTTAAACTATATTTCCTTTAGTTTCTACAAATAATAATTTTTAATTGATATAATATTATTAATTTTATTTAAACTGACATATGTAGACATATAATTTCATGTGGTCAAAATTTTAAACTTCAAAAGAATGAATCACGCATTTACACCACGGTGTTATACACAGGTCATTTAAGGAGGCCCAATTTCAGTGGTAAGAGATTAGTAAGATAGTGTCATAACTTTTATTTCACGTCAACGCCGCTGTACGTCGTTGCTATCGGTGGGTGCACACCGATTGAGTGACAAGCGACTGTAAGCGGCTTGTTCGATTGGTTTATCGCTTTATTCGTTTAATTATAATTGGTGATATTAAAAGGCACAAAAGAGATATAATGCTATTCAGTTTTCGTTGCACAGCACACCCATTTTTCGTCATGCTTGTGACGGCCGTAAATCGAAAAGAATAGCGCAACCATTAAGCTGACGTACCCTCACTAATTTTAATGCAATAACTGTGTATAAGACCGTAATTTCCACCCAATTATCCAAATTCAATTAATCAATCACCCATTGCCAAATAATATTCTTTTTGAGCACAATTTTTCTTCAAATCGGATAATTTTGAGAATAATTTATACTTTAAGAAAGAAAGTAAAAACAAAGAAAAAATAATTAAAATAAAGTAAAACTCTATGCCCATCTTTAAAATTTTCTTATACATCACAGTGAAAAACAAGTAGAACTGCTCATGGACGGAGATCGTATGCCACAATTAAGCGGAATTTTAGATGATTATACTCCAGTTGTTATAAATGACAATTATTTATTATGGTGTAGCATCACTCGACTTATATTTTATAAAAATTATATTGTTATACCTTATGGTGCAATATTTCATTGTAATAATATAGGGCGAAATAAAAGAAGATACAAATAAATGTTTCGTCATTTTTATTAAATTATTATAATGTATAATACAACTATTATACCGAATTTTAATTTATTTAATACTGCTACAAGCTGGGGTTCGGAAATCGGAAAAATGAAATCGACTACTAGTTTTACTTCTCTTCCCTTTACTTCCACTTCTTCTCTTCTAATATTTTCTTCCTTATTAAACTTTAAACTCTAAACTCTCTCATCGACGCACCGACGCCCCTTTATATAGATAAAACGATCGAAATTTCTAGCATTCCCAAAACTCGAAAATGTTCCAGCGAAGTCTAATCTTTTCTAAATATCGTCTCGTCAATTTTTCGCGCGCAACTATTTTATATTAACTGTTCTTGTCACACATTAACGGACGTCTTGACAATTTATTTTTTTATTCATTTCTTTGAACTAATAGCTTTCAATAGTGCGAAAACAGCACGGATGATTTTGCCAATGTCACGTAAAAGGGAAAAGACAAGAAGGAGTTTAATCAGTGCGGTTGAGATAAGGAAGGAATAGAATGCACAGGACACGTATGAGATTGAACGGTGGGGTCGGGGTAACCATGCAATAGAATGAAAAGGACATGAAGGAGATTAATCGGTATGATCGAGATTACAACCTCAACAGATTTTTGAAGGAAGTAGGTAATAGGTATTTTATGATTAACCATAAAACAAAAACAACAAGCATTTAAAATACGATAAATCCCAAAATTGTTAGTGATCTACGTACATTTAGATTACTTCAGAACATTCACCAGTTATATTTACAATTTAATTTTATTTTGTTTAATATATTTACATAAGAAAGGGCAAAAAGGACTAAACACAAGCATGAACAAACATTCGATATTTACAGGACGGGGGATTTTGCGTGGAATGACATCATAGATAGGACTCAGAAGTTTAGGACAATTGAATAGGATATGGGATGCTGAACCTTCGTCAAGGCCACATTCGTACAAAGAGTGACCACACACCCTAATTTTAGCCAGGTGAAATGGAGTGCATGAATGCCCAAAACGTAAACGACGGATCGTAGCGGTTGCCCAGCAGTCTGCATGTCTATAAAGAGAAAACCAAGGGCGGATTGGGACAGTAGGCTGAATGGCAGCGTAATGTCTGCCCTTGACCAATTTTGATTCTATGTAGAATATATTCCAGGACTTGTTTAAATGAGATTTTTGCCAGAGAATTAGAAAAATGGTCTAGGGAGCCAAGTTGTATAGCTGATTTAGCGCAAGAATCTGCAGTCTAATTACCTGGAATACCGGAGTGACCTAGGATCCATACCAATATAACTTGCAAACCTTTTTGATGACATGAGAGTAGACCCTCCCTAATCCTCAAAATGATGGAAAGCCTAAACTTACTTCGGAAAGGATTATTTATATTTACTAACAAACCTTACAGTACTGCTTCCAACAATGCAACAGCTTCTCTTGTAAACACTGAAGTTTGGGGTGGACATTTATATTGAAGTATAATTTTATACTTAGGGATCCAGCAGGTAGCACCGACACAACTATCTGAAGAGGATTTGGATGCATAAATGTGAAGATAGTCTAACCAATTTTGGTGAACTGCATTTAGGAAAATTATTTCAGTGTCAGATGCACCTTTAACCAGGCCAAGATCTGTGATAACGGTAGGGATGTATAATAGGGATTAAAAAGGAGTACAAAAGAGATAATTCGAAGGAAATGATGTTATAGGATGAGGAAGTCTAATAAATTCAAGAAAGCAGTCTAAAAGGCGAGAAGGGGAAACTATTCGTAACCGGTACGGAGTGGTGATAATTGGTTTAGACAGGATCACAAGGAATGAGAAGATAATTAGAGAGCTTATATGACGAAGCGATAGCATAAAAAAATTCTAGGGCGTAAAGGGGGGTCAACACACTCCACCTGTAAGGCATTCGTAATCGTAGACTTCATAGCACCTAGAATAATTCTTAAGCATTTATATTGTATTCTATTTAATTTTTCTTACTTAGAGGGTCTAAAATGAATACACTATAATCTTAATGATTCCGCACTATTGCATTATTAATTAATTTCAATGTATAGGAGTTAGCTAGACACCTGACACCGCTCTAAGGACATTAATGCTTTTTTCACACTTTTTGACGATGTATCCAATATAGAAAAATCCGTTCAGCTTGTTATCAAGAAAAATACCTAAGAAATTGGCCTTATCTACGAGGTGAATGCGTCAATCCCCCAATAATAGATCAAAAGAAGGAACATTTCTCTTTCTGGTGAACACCACCGCTTGGCTTTTAGGGATTGAAAGGGATAAACCATGTCTTGAAAGCCATTGGTCAAGATAATGTAAAGCATAATTTATCCGAAAAATTATATCATTCGAGGATTTTGACCTACAGTACAGGACGATATCGTCCACATACTATAGAATATTACAATAACTATTAAGAGACAATTCAAGATCATATCATATGCAAAATAACAGATTGCAAATGAAATGCACTATCGGATATACGAAGGAATACACCCACAAGGAACTCGCCCTTAGGAAAGGCTAGTCGAATGTCTGTAGAAAGAATACTTAAACTATCTTATCTATCGTGTTTAGTAACTTTGGCTAAAGGGGATGATAAAGCTATGGGTCTATATGAATTTCAATTAAAGGGGTCTTTGCCTGGTTTCAGGATTGGGATAATTATTTGAGACTTCCAAAGTTTCAGGACGATTCCTGTTGTGAAACAAGCATTAATAATATTTAAGAATTTATTTTTACTTTATCATTTAGATTTAAAATGAAAGAGTAGGGAATGCCATTTTCCCCAGGAGTTGAGTCTTTTAGGCTCTTTAATGCATATAGTAATTCTGAAAAGGAAAAGGGGGCATCCATATTATTAGATATAGATATTGGCGTAGAATTTAGAAAGCTGTCCTGGTAAGGAATATAATGGGGAGCAAGTTTATCCGCGAAATCGTTAAGCCATAAAGCTGGATTATTGGATGTGGGGTTTTCAGAGTTGATGGACCGACGATATTTTTTGAGATTCAACCAGACTGTATATGCAAGAGAACTGGGACTCAGGGACTCTGTCAGGGAAATTATAGTTATTGAAATGATTGTAGTAAATAAGGGCATTCAGGGAGACAATCCAAAGCGTCATCGAAGGACCAGCATAGGCATGCTAGTCTGGTTTACAAAGCTTATATTTTTTAAAAAAAGGGTTTGGATAAATAAGCGGAGGGGACCTTTGAGTTATAGAGAGAAGGATAGGAAAATGGTCGCTACCGTAAGTGGATGATAGGACTTTCCAAGATAGTAAGGAAGACAGTGAAGCTGAGGAAATGGACTAATCAACAGCAGACTTGGGATTTTGGTTAGGGTAAACCCTACGCATCGGCGATTCATCATTCAGGATGTAAAGGTTGACATCATCAATAATATCCACCAACACGGGAGCAAACGCGTCACAGTAATAGCTCCCCCAAGCTGTATGGTGAGTGTTGAAATCTGCCATGAAAAGGGTAGGACAAGGAAGAGAAAAGAAAATGGAACGTAATTCAGGGCCAAGAAAGGAGCGAGGATGAGGTATATACAAAGATAGGAAAGAGATGTTTAAAGCTCTAATAGCAACGGCATTGATATGGGGGCTCAGAGAGGGTAAAGGGATTTGAGAGAAGGGAGTGGAGTGCCGGCCTCAAGTGGTACTACCAATATATCCATCATTTCTGTTATCTTTCAAACAGGAGAAGCCTGGAACCGGAAGAACGAAAACGGAATCAGCCATGTTTCAGCGATGGCAAATGTTCATTCTACAATTTCATAGCGTTTCTTAATGTTTAGATAGCGTTTGGTTTCCGGTAAATTTTTTCAAGTCAAATATTGATTTAGATCTTCTTATCAGGAATTGCTATAATCTCGACATATTCCCATCGCTATTGATTTTGAGCGCTTAATAAAATAGGGATTTGTACCTTGGATTGGTTGATACAAAACGCGAGAAGTCAATACAAGAAGAGGAAGATGAAGTAAAATACTGATAGCCCAAAAACTACTTTATTCTATTAAGCAATGCTATTAATATAACTACAGAGATTCATTTTTTACCACTCAAGAAAACAAAAGTACTTGAATAAGAACAAATTAATTAGTTCATTCCTTTAGTTCACTTACACTTGTCGAGTAAGGTATTTTCCGATCGGTGAGGTTAATTTTGATTCGAAACTTATTTACCGATGTCTTTATTTGTGCGTAACTTAATTTTCCTCAGAATAAAAACTGTTTATGATAGAGAAATATGACCATGAATTGCTTAGTACCTGAAAAATCAAATAACTTCTTATTTTTAAATATGTTAAAGTAAAAAAAAGAAACATGTTTTAACTTAGGTAGGCATACGAGCTAGCCGGTCAGCTGATAGTAAGTAACCACTGCCGCCGAAAAACATCTACAACACCAACGCAGATGCGTTGCTTGCCTTAGAGATGGGAAAAGAGTTGGTCTTCCAAATCGCTGAATTCGGATGTTTCATTTGTTCTATCAGCATGCGAAATAAGTTCCCATAATATCGAATGAGATAGAAAGGCAGAGATGATCGCGCAGTATGTTTTCTACTCTTTTATATATGCTCGGAGTTTCTCTGGTAGATATGATTCGGAATGAACAAATTCGCCAGAAAACTAAAGTCACCGACATAGCCTTTCGAATTAGCAAACTGAAGTGGCAATAGGCTGGTCACGTTTGTCGGAGATCCGACAATCGTTGGAGCAAACGAGTGCTGTAGTGGAGACCACGTCTCGGTAAACGCCCCCCGGCTAGATGGTGCGACGATCTGCGCAGGGCGATTGACAGAAAATGGATGCGTGAAGCTGAAGGTCGGGCTAGGTGACGCTTCATGGAAGAGGCCTATACAGCAGTGGACTGCCGCAGGCTGTTGATTGATTGATTGATAACGTTATGAGCCGTCAGTGTGAGCTGAAGTCTTGGCAATGGGTTTTACGGTGTAGAAACTCTTGTACATTCGTACCTCTATGGACCTAAGTTAACTGCGTAGCTACTAATGTCCTCTGTGTGTAGATAGTAGAGAGATCAGTCAGAGTAGTCAAGGCGCTTTAAATAGTAAGAATGTATAACAGTACATATGAAAAGAACATTTAATAGGTATCTAATTTCTTACCTTAGCAAAAGTGTTCATAGTGATAGGTACAATATTCAATGACGTTAAGTAACACGGCTGTTGGGCACTGTTAAAAACATTAAAAATAACAATTATGTTTATATCTTTTAAAAAACAGAAGAAATTTACGTTCGAAACAGAAGGATTACTGGGCATTAAAATAATTAATCCATCCTCATAGAACATACCGCATAATAATGAAACATATAACTTTTCCGTGAGACGCTCCTCCCTTATACCATAAGCTCTCATATGCAGCATCGGCAATTCCTCCACTCTGTAAATTTCAACAATCAATGGAAGGAAATAAATCTATGTCCATCATTTTTTTTCACATCCCTATATACTACAATATGTCCCATCGCTGTGTAAGAGTATCCCCATATCAAAGAATTGAGATTAACTCACTACGCTTGTCCAAGGCGGATTGGCAGAGCATCTATACTTGTAATACATATTTATTGATATCCAATAACTATCCAGTATCCGACCGGATACAGGACTAAATAAAATATCGCATACATAAACCATTTATTAAATTAAATCATTAATGCTGCCGGTTATAGGGTTTTCTCAAATAAGGGCGAAGTACTTTGGTTGCTGGGCAGGCACGCTAGCGATAATTTACCCGTGGCAAAATAAAACATATTTGCGACATAACGGTGAAATCAATCAATCAACAGCCTGCAGCAGTCCACTGCTGGACACAGGCGCCACCATGAAGCGCCACCTAGCCTGATTTTCGGCTTCACGTATCAGTTTCTGCCAGCCGCCCTGCGCAGATTGTCGCACCATCTAGCCCCGGGGTGTCCCATACTACGTTTACTGAGATGCGGTCTCGACTCCAGCACTCGTTTGCTCCAACGATTGTCGGATCTCCGACAAATGGAAGAGGGTCGGTAGGGGAAGACCGAGGAAAATATATCTGTATCAAATTGCCGAAGTTTTTAGGAAAAGCCAGGTCGAGAGTACCGTTAACCAGCGAGCATAAGGAGAGTGACGAGTGTGGAGGAAGCAAGGAAAGTATACCTAGACCGTAGCAGATGAAAATCAGGCGTAACGATATGTATGTATGTGTAGTACTGCTCTCCATACATACCATAATCAAGACAGCTATAACAGTCCAAAGTTCGAATTTGCCATCCTTCAAAATTAAAAGTTGATGCCGTAATTTGTTCACTTGGCTGACGGATTGGAGGAAGCAGACTGGTTTTTATAACCCAAGTATATACAGCCGTCAATAGAATTTGTTGCCGTAGTCATAATACCCGGGAACATTAGTATATGACGTTATGATTTTTAAAGGGTGTTAGCAAAAATTCTCTAATGCATAAATGACCTACAACTTATCTTCGAGTATTTTCTAATGTTATTTCCATCTATTACCTTATTATCTTATTAGGTATGTCTACTTGTATATTACTAGAATTATTATTGACTATTCCAAGTAACATAAGCTAAGAATGCTTGTACTACAAAATTATTTACATCAAAAGTCCAATTGAGGATACAAATTTAGGACCTCAGATCGCAATGCCGATCCTTACTAACAACTGACTTTTGCTACTTGTTGTGTTCATATTTTAATATAGACTTACCTCTTGTTGGAGCATTTCACTATGGTAACAGATTAAATAAAGCGGCATAAGAAACGAAACCAACCCAAGACCAAAATTTATCATATCATATGTCGTCGTAGCCCACTAAAATAAATATTGTATATTAAACTACTGGATAAAAAGACAAAGGATCACCATAAATACAGCCGTAACAGTCTACGGCTGTTCATTGTCTCCCTTAAACCTGAGGGGTGTTACTTTGATCCCTAAGCTTCGTTGGTGGATTGGGGATCACAGTTTTGTTTTTATTCTCAGTTGGACGCTGATCCCTCCCCAGTTGCTCACATAGTCGCTACATACGACATCCGCGGAAAGAAATAGGGTTGATTTTTAGAATAACTTTAGTATGACTACGTAGACATAATCTGAGAACTGTCTGTTATTTAATAGGTTGCACTAACGTATAAGTGAAATGTATTATTAAGGCATTATTATTATCATTAGTCTACAGCAGCTCATTGTTAAACATAGGGCTCTCCCAAGGCGCACGACTTAATCCGATCTTCTACAGGAATCTAGTTATCACTAGCTAGGCGCAAATTATGGCACCACATAGCCAGGAGGTGTCCCACATCGACTTTGTATAGCTATAGTCTTCACTCTAGCATTTTATAATTTTAAAATAATGTATTTTATATAGATTTATCGTAATAGTCTTGAAAATTTATACAAAAAATAATGTAGAAAATTCTAGGAAATAAAATTAATAATTGCTCACCAAGATACTAAATCCAATAAAACAAAGGATAAATATGAATGTAAGTAATTTAACAAAAATTACGTGGTTGTAAATTTCATCCAGTAGCTTCGATAACCTTTATGAAAAATTAAAAAAAAATATTATTATATTTTTTGACATTTGATTTTTGAAAACAATGTATAGAACAAAAAATACATTAAAGCTATTTTTTATGGCATAGGTAGGCAAACGAGCAGGCGTGTCACCTTATGGAAAGAAACCAACGCCGCCCATAGACATCCGCAACGCTATAGGCAGTGCGGAAGCGATGCCGACCTTAAAGGAAAGTGAAATTATGAGAGTGGGAGTGGGAATAGGAAGGGGAGTGGGAGTGGGAATCGGAGGGGGAGTGGAAAGGGGAGAGTGTTGGGCCTCCGGAACTCAGACCGCTCACCGTACGAAGCGTGGTAGCTAAGCTACCACTCAGTCGCCGGTTTTCTGCGGGAGTGTGGTACTTCCCCGGGCGAGTCGGCCCTAAAGTAAGAAGAAAAAAAAATATTTGTTTACCATAATAACGCGTACATCAAACGAATCGAATAGATGAATCAAACCCGCGACACGTTAAATCCGTGACTTTGAAGAGGCGCTGCACCAATCAGGTTGACGAAAGTTGTTATAAGTTATGGTAGTGTAAAAATAAATCAATACTTACAGTAGTAGTTTTTGGTGTCTTTTTACAAATTTCTGCATACACTTAGTGTAAGTATCGTTTGATATATTATTGTTGTCAGTTTCAGGACAAATATGAATCAAATCTTCACGCAAAAGGGCAAAACCAATACCAAGATACGTGCACAGAGTAATCATAAATATATCTGTGATAAGGTTCATATTTGTTGAAAGATATACTAAAAACAAAATTATTATGTATTTTATTTAACTTACAATCAAAATTAAAGCAAATACCTAATCATGGTGGCAAAAGTCGTGAGTAAAATACGGGTTGGTCGAAGAAGATAGTTTCGGCTACCTAATATAAGGGGGCAGAGGAAAGGGATAACGAGCGCTGCTAGGTTGTTCGCCTCGCTAAAAACGGAGATTGTGCGAAATCAGCTGCCAACTTTCGCTAGTCGGAGAGAAACTAAAAGATGGTTAACTGAAGTTTAAGTCCACCGTAGCTCTAACGATACTCCTTTATTGATTTATTTTTATTCCTGGTCTACTTCATAATTTAAGGGTAGGTAACAGTCACGCATGGCGGGGGATATCGAAAAAGTTTTATTACTTAGGTAGATAATAAATAGATAGAAAAAGGGGGCAGCTTTTCAGTATTCGTTCCCATATTTATCTCGTACTAATACGGGTTGTTTCTGTTATATAATATATCGCAAAATATACTGTGTATATGGAACAATGAAAACTTATTCAGCACGCTTGTTTAAGGCAGTTTCGAGGGGCAACCAAACTCAAAATAAATACTTATAGACTATACATATACATTATTTATCCCGATGCAGAAATCGAATCCGCGTCTATTGAGTCTGAAAGTGCTAGTTTCGCTACTATGTTACTATACTATGAAGTACTTGGATACACTAGGAGGCTTCAGCGTGCATGTGGTCAGGAAGCCGTCTTCTCTTGATGAGGGCGATGCGGATCTACGATTAATGTCACTCGATATAAAGCACTGTCAATCACAAGGGACCAATGGTACTGAGGCAAGGTAAAAAAGTGCGGAGAAGCGGGAAGGAAAAGTAGTGGAGGGTGCCAAACCAACTTACTCACTCCGCTGGCTCACCAACTTAAAGTATGTTTAGGCCTCCGATACAAGAACACGCCACAGGTCCCGATTTTGTGCCATTTAGTAGCAGTTGCCCGCTTAAAGCTCATTTAGATTAGCGATCACTGCATCACTCTAATACCAGACGTTGATAAGACGGTAGTCCCATGTATACTTTTTTGTCAGCTCAATCTTCTCGCATCCTCTCTAGGTGCACAAACCAACGGAGTCTATACGACTAGCCGATTGTGTTGGCATCGATTACGACCTTTTTGATTTCCATATTAAACAACTAAAAGGTATGAGTTATGACTAAGTAATGAAGTGGCGCAGCCAGTACAGATTTTAAAATATACTTACGCATATAGCATTCACAGAGGTAAGTTAGTAAATAACTGTGTAAACTTGCCGAAGGATCATGTGGGTATGCACTTCCAAGTATTAATTGTGGTTCGCATTCTCGCTTTAGCACATGTCTAATAAAAAACACTGCTGCCACGGGTGTCAGCATATTTGAGTATACCGTCGCCATATATAAAGAGTAGACATCTAGAATTGTAAAAAGAAAATTTTAAATAGAATATCAGATAGATATCGGGAGACCGGTTCGATCGATGAAGTACAACGCCATTAAAGAATATCAGCGTTAAATTCTCGCATTTCTGTAATACTTACCGCTTTAAGTAGGGTGAGTGTAGGAATACGGACACCCAACTCCATTCTCCTACCTTTACTCACTTCTTTTTTTTCCATTACTGCCTTCGGTCCCTCGCATTTAATTTTTCTTCGCTCCCCATTATTCACATCCTTACCCAAGGATAGGCAATATATTTGCAGTATTCTTAGTAGGTATTGCAGATATCCATGGATGAATTACTAACCATCAGGTAAATAGCCAATGTTCATACAAAAAAACAACAAATACAACTTTTGTGGACGTTGCCGGCCTTTCTGGAAGGAGGCTTCTCCCATGTCATATTTGATTAAGAACACTGGGCGTAAAGTACTTCCTCAATCTGCTGAACGCACCAAGTTTATTGGAACCCAGATTAATTTTACCTACCTAATGACTAAGGAACTGAACGTCATCCGATATGTCGACACCGAGGATGCTGATATTTCGTACATTGTAAAGGCGAAAATAATGTCGGGCGCATATGAATCGACTTGTATTATGAGTGTATAATTAATTAAGAATAACAACTTGTTTAGAAAATTGTGTTTACAAGCCCACAAATGTATCAAATGTGGGCACTTTTTTATTATAGTGTAGTAATTATTTTCTAGTTATTTGTACAGCTGATGATTTAAAATAAAACTGTTTAACTTTATCATTTTCAATTTTTTTTCGCCAAATATAAAGAATGGGACTTCAAATGAAAATCAATGAAATGATCCCAAATCCGAGAGGGTTTCTACCGCAAACTTACTAGTGCCGATGCAAAAAAATGTTTCAGTAGGTACAATGGCTTCAATTCTGTGATGGGAAAGGTATAAATCTTAAAAAAACACATAAAGGTGAGCGCATTGATATTTGTTATGAGGAGATTTCCGCGATGTGTGATGTTCATACTACCACTATCATTATAACTATAGTTGTAATGATAGTGGTAATAGATTATTGTAAAGAGACAAGGTAGACTAGTGAGTAACTTAAATATTAAATTAAGAAAACGATAATATTATGCACTGTACGGCTATTAAGCAGTAAATTCCTCGCCTTAGTTTGACATACATTTATGAAGTGTATTTATCCACTTCAACAGCCTATTCTTCTTTTCTATTTGCTTTTTATTTAAGTCGGATGTTCTCCAAATCTTTCCCAAGTCCGTAACGAATATTTTAATTTTTGATGTTTTTGGGACTAAAATCAAAGCATTGAAAAAAGCTGAAAAAAAAAAACAGTAATTATCGAATATTCGTGTATGATAAACGACTGTATTTGTTTATTGCATAGGAAGGCAAACAAGCAAGCGTGTTGCCTGTATATTTTGTATACGACTTTAGATGACGACCTAATTGGTTTAGTTGCGAAGTTACTGCTTTTGGAGTCAATGGTCTTGGTCTTGGTTTGAATTTCCCAATTGGGTTAAATATGGAAATCATCACACCAATTAAAGCGATCGCTCCATGATATCTTTGGCAGCCGATAGATCACAAAATTATTGTTATTCTTCTTTCTTATTTATATTTCTTTTTTTTTTTTTAATTTAATTTTATCTGTTCAATTTTATTAAGTTTATATTATATCGTATTCTTTAAGAATGTAACTTGTTTTTGTACCTAATAAATAAAATAAAATAAAATAAATGAAGAAATAACCTATGGATTCTGAAAACTCTGACTGAGCATCATGCCAATCCACCTTGAATAAGCGAGGTGGGTTAATGTCCACTCATTCAGAAATGGGGAAGCCACGCACCCAGTAGTGTGAAATGTATATGGGCTGTAAAAAAATGCATACACATATACATATCGTCCTTGTTTCACGTAGGGGTAGACAGATACCACAGATCTCCATCTGCTACGATCTCGGCATACTTTCCTTGCTTTTTTCACACTTATCACTCTCCTCGTGCAAGCGCGTCGGTAAAGCGTACTCTTAACCTGGCCTTTTCTAGAAATTTCGGCAATTTGGTCAAGTATGTATGTATTCCTTGATTTTCCCCAACTGACCCTTCCATTTACATCTGCAACGTAAATTTCTTTTGCCAGTCGTCTTTCATCCATCCTATGTGCCCAAACCATCTAAGCATCCCTTTCTCAACTTTTGTCACGACACCTTTTTTAATCCACTCTTATATCTTCATTCTTCATTCAAAGTTACAACCCCCAACTTTTATTAATGCTTTTATTAACACCGCATTCAGTCTACATAACTTTTCTATCAAACCCAAATTTCACTACCGTATATCAAAATCGGAACAAGCACTCTGATGAACCGCAGTCGAACCGTTTTAGACACATTCTGACTTTTCATAAAGGAGTGTCATTTTCAGTTCAGCTTTCCATTAACCTGATTACCAGCTTTCACTCGCCGTTCAATGGAGATAAAAAAATTCATCAAGCTTGTTAAAGCATTCTGCTTGAACATACAAATATATATCTACATAATAAAAAAAATAGTGTTACTCAATTTATGGAAAACAAATCGTATTTCATTTAATTTTCACTTTTATTTAAATTCAGTAAACTGAAAGTGCATTGGTTGTCACTTTTAAACGGAATAAAGATATTGATGTGAAAAAGTTATACAATATAAATAACCTGAATAGGTCCACTATTTACTTCAGTTTGGACGATTAGATATTTAGTTAACCCTACCGATTCCGCTACGGCGATTACAAAAAATTTCAGAAGTATCCTTTCACGCCCGTGTCCTCCTTTGTTTAAAGAAATTACTTTTGTAAATGATTGTATATACACGAATTACAATCTGACAACGATTTTTGTGTTTTAAACAAATTATTGTTTCGAATTTTCAATTGAAATTTCAATCGAGGCTATGACAACATACGATTTACTCTTACCTTCTAGGCAATATATATACGCAGCCACTTTCATCCCCAGGTCTGAAGTTGTCAAATTATTTGTAGACATTTTTGTTACATAGTTTGCTGTCATACACGTAAGAACAAATATTACTAGCGGTACGACAGACAAAAAGCGCAAAAATCTGGTTAATAAGGAAGTTTCACCCTCAAGAAAGTATATATTACATTTAGCAAAAACCTTGAAACAAAAAATGAGAGGCTTTGTGTATTCGAGGGGAAACTTCTCTAAATCTTTACCGACTTTCATTTTTCTTAAATATGTATAGAATTGTTTGTATTGCTACTCGGAAATCAAAAAGAAAATACACTGGGTTAGTCGCGTGTCTACTTAAATACTTTAGTCGAGTAATATTTATTAGAGATCGGTTGACGTGAAACTAAATCCGCCTATTGGATCATGACTGTATTTGAAACCTATATAAAAGTTTTTTTTAAATATTATGAAAGTATTTAGTTGCATTTTACATTGTTTTTTAACCAATATTATTATATTTGAGATTAACCGTACCCGCGACTTCGTACACTTGAGAACATGGTCACCCTAATTATCAAAATTTGTAAATGTAAAGCAAATTTTACAGGAAAACCAATCAACTGATTATCTTTCATAGATCAAGAAATTCTAATAAAATCATTCTTACTTTAGGCATAAACAGAGGTTTTTTTTGGGGGAAATAGGAATTATTCTATCGGATACGCCTTAAGATCACCCGTGAAATGGCATGAAGAATGAGAAGTGTGAAAAAATATTTTTTGAAATTACAAATTCTGATATATACATATTTTATCTTGGTAATTTTTCTAAGAACTCCCTTTCCCGTCTTCCTCATGTGCTTCAAGACTGCGTAAGTAACTTTTGTTGCAGTTGCAGTGTTTCGTTTTCGTTGTTGTCCCCTTTCCGCAATTCGCGAACCCCCTTATCGTGAATCCCTCAACTAAGTTTTAAGGGCCCTAGAACCCACAACGCCATTTCAAATAAAAATAAAAACTACAACGGGTTCTTGTCCGCACATAAGATATATCGTAAAAATTGTATATTTTTTTAGACCTGACCAAAAATGCTTTTTAGAATCGTCTACTGCCCAGTTTAACTGCAGTATCATAATCAATAACCTGCGATAGATTAGTGTTAGGTATAGGCTATCCTCGAGATGTGCTATCTAGCCCAGCCTGTTTATATAGACGAAAATCTATTGAACTGATTTAAAATTCATTACCTGTCTGCAATTAGATTGTTATTAGTATGTATAACAAATGGGTTAAGCGTATAGAGGTTTTGTTAATTCACACAACACTCGTGAGTAAAGCCTTTTTTATAAAGCTCATATATGTTTATTGCTGGTCACCGGGCCTCCCATTTCTTGAGAAAGAACTTTAACCCACGCTTATTCATCGCTGATTGACGGGAAACCTATATTTGGATAAATACCTGCAGGCCATAAACATATTTAATCCAATGTGGGAATTGAACTCATGACTATTTAAAACACGCGAAGTTCGCTTCTCTTTACTTAATTTACTTTTAAACATTAAAATCTTGTTTTCGTACTTAGTTCTGAGTAAATTCTATCATTTCCGATACAAAATTTAGCTTATCAATTAAATTATTTGGATCAAAACTTAGATACGCTAGCCTAGCCATTGCGGCAAGCATGAACATTATTTTAAATTCACATCACATTCTTCTTAAATTATTCAAGACTGAGGAAGTGTAAATCTGTGATAGACTAGAGCATGTAATGATCAATATTTACATCTACTTTTTTGCAGCCCATACATGCCTCGCAGCCAGACACTGTCGACTCCATTTATGAAGGAATGAACAATAACCCATCTTGCTTGAACAATTTGCAGAAAAAAAATGTAATCATTTTGATAATCATTCAAATATAATCGCTGTACCCAGTAGTGGGTAACTTCGTTCTAAGTATTACATACTATGGGAATTTCTTTTATAGAATAAGGAGGTAAGCGAGGATGCGTGTCACCTGATAGAAAGCAATCAATGCCAACCATATACATATGCAACACCATCGCACTACACGCCACCAAAATAGGTTCCATCACCTGGATGGCTGACCTCAACCACCGTGCGATTTAGTCGCAGGTTTCTGCCGCGAACTGGGGAAATATGAAACAATTTACCACCTGTTGTGTTCCCACATGATTATGACATGGGGGTATTCAATAAAAGAGCGTATGTGTTTGTTAAAGGCGTCCGGCGGTGCGGATGTTTATGGGCGACGGTGATCGCTTACCACCAAGTGACCCACATGGTCGGTTGCCTGCTTTGCTATAAAAAAAAATAAGCATAACAGATGCGTCGCCGGCCTTTGAGATATAAGTACGCTTGTTTTTGGAGGTTCCAATGTCGTATCGGTTGGGAAATATCGCTATAGGTAGCTGGTATTCCATGGAGTGGTGGTGCGTGGAATGAAAAAATCACGAAATGAAAAAAGTCGAGAACCCTACTTCTTTCAGCATATATTCAATGCTACAAATCGTTATTTGTATAATGTTTACACTTACTTTCCGGAATAATTTATTAGGCATATTTGAAATGCAATATTTTTATAAATAGTTATAAAGTGACAAATTACAAGTTAAAAAAGAACAAAGGACCGATTCAATGATTAAAGACCTGACTATATATTGTATTTACAAAATAAATGTTTCCCTAGTTATAGGTAACATGAATAAATAAGGATTATATTCTGAATAAATTTATTATGTTTGGTTTGGTAGTTGTTAACGAAGGGAGAAGGTCCAAAAAGAAGTGACGTATTTTATGAACAGCCCTTACTTTAAATATACAATGTTTGACATATTTAACGTTTCTACCTTGCCTCTGGTAAATACTAGATAATATTTTCAATGTAGGTAAGTAAATTTTACATCCAACTTAGTTCGCATGACTCTAAAAATCTGTACCAGTTCCCTATAAAAAGAATTATTATCATAAAGTAGATATTTCTTTGAAAGAAAACTGTTTATGTATTTCAAGGAAAAAACAAAATTGCTGCATTCTTGTGCTGACCAAAACCGCCTTCTGTGCACGTTCTGAGCCAGCTGATAAATCTGTAAAAATCAATAGGCTATCAGCAAAAATATTTTCAAATCTAGATGGAGTAAAACTATCAGTTGTGTGAGATTACATTCATGAGCTACAGACCCTTTAATACTTAACTATTGTAATACTTTTTATTTTTATTTTACGAAAAGTAATAGTAAGGATTTAATTTTTTTTAAAGTATGATATAGATACTAAATAAAAGTTAGATAGTATGTTCCTGATGTTGAAGCATGTGGAATACAGCATGTATTCACTGAACCTGTGCCATCGAGTGAAAATGCTTTTCTACAGCAGAGTGGAAGCACTTCCTTTTCTCTTCCAGTTCCCGTGTGATTTGAGACGAATTTTATACAAAAAATTATTCTTCATCAAACTACTTGGAAAGCCAAAACGTGATGCATCTTTATTATCAAAATTCCATTTTTGAACTTGGCATACTTTCGAAAGGTTCTTTTATCTAAGACATCCTCTCCATACATAGCACAAATGACACAAGCCGCTTTTTCAGCTTGAACCCCTTAATTAAAAGCAAAAAGAAGGTATCAAAAATATTCATTTTTCTCGACATGTCATTCAACATTTTAATTATTGAAAATTCTAATAAATATTCTTGAACAAAAAAAAAAACAAACCATAGATTTTGGTAGAACAAAATATCCTTATTTGGAATGATTTAGAACTGTATAAAAAACAGCAAGAACTTAGTTAACAACCTAATAAGTAAACGTAGGCCAGAAGCAGCAACAGCTTTACTAGTTTGACTAGCACTATCAACCTGCCAAATAGTAGTCATATAGAAATCCTTCAAACTTGATCATAACAAATACAGCCCTAACAGACCACGGCTTGATATTTGCCTCTTTCAAAATTTACAGAAAGAAAACGGACCCTAATCTATGGCGGAACAACAAAGAAAACTTCCTCTAGGGAAAGTTGAAGTTCAGTTTAAATGTAGAAGAGGCTGTTGTTTTTGTTAATAATATTAAGTTGGCAAATAGTAAAACTATAATAATGCTGAATGTATTAACATAATGGACAAAAGTTATTTTAGTTAGTCATTAAGTGGTTTCACACTCAACAGTATCACTACTAACAAAAAATGTATAAATCTGCACAGTAAACTAGTAGGCGCTTCATGGTGCAGTTTTATGTCCAGCACATAGCAGGTCCAAGGTTGATGATGATGATGATAATTATATTGATATTTCATATACAGTGCTCCAAGAAATTTGCTGAATTTGATTACTGAGCAACTGTCCATAAAGAAAAGTTTATATTTTGTATATATATGCTACTTTTTTTCAAACCATCTAACTTCAGTGATATTACCAGATGGATATGACATTACAACCTTCAAAAAATAAGCATACCCATTTTCCAAAGAGTGGCAATGCTTCTGCGATAGCTATTATATTCCAGAAATTGTTTGATAATACCTATGGTCTCCAAATCAATCAATTAAAAAATAATATGTATTACAAACCTATTGTACCTTGCTTTAATCTAGAATTATAGATAACCTTTTTACTGACAGATGGTTTCCATGTAACTAGCGTTTGTAAGTTTGTTTGGGCCATAGTAGTGACCAGTGACCTCCATGAAATTGATTTTAAAATTATAACTTTGAGACAATAAATTAAATAAAATTGTCAAACAATTTCTAATAAAATTTAATGAGTTATACAATTACATACACATAAATCCTTTAGTGTCACTTCTTTCACAATTTGTATTTAGAGTTCATCATGTAGAAATCAGGCCATTATTTTCTTCATAGAATTTCTCAACTTACATCTTTTTACCATGCTGAAACAGTAAATTCAACCCTGAGATGAAGTCTTCTCACTTTATACGGCCTTGAACCAGCACTGAGCTAACATAACTAATATACTCACAGATGGAGTTACACATATTTAAACTTATAAAGTAAAAAGTGCTCAACTCAATATTCAGTCTGTTTTGGCCAGAACAAAGTATTGTTAAAATAATATTGACCAAATACATTAGTTCAAGTATTAGCATAACATTGTAATCTTATTCCTTTAAAGAATACTTACAGGATGTCTAAATTATCCAAAATTAATTCTAAAACATATTTTCAAACTTCCTCAATCATTAGAAAAAAATATTGCATCATGAGGCATAGGTGATCACTACTAAGTAAGGTGTACTATTGGCAAGATTTTACTGTTATTTTAATATATTTCACAATTTTTTTACCATTATAAATTTTTATCTGAAATTTGTATTGTCTGAAACTCATTTGAGGCAGAAAATTGAAATCATTTCAACTAAGATGCTTATGTTTGGAAATTGTTTCACAATAATAGTCCAATGATAGAATCAAACTTTTACAGTTCCCAATAAAGTTATTTTTAAAATTCTATCATTAATACACAAACAGCTTTAACAAACAAATATAAGTAATCTAAAGATAAAAGTAAATTTATATTGTTCAAAATAGGTTTAGTTTTTAAACTCAGACTGCATTACAGTGTAAAGAAATATTTATATATAATAGTAAAATAATAATTATGCTTTAATTTAATGCATCAATAATATTGAAATGTGCTGAAAAGAATGTATCATTTTGTAACAAGAGTTTACATGTCATGTACATAATATTCGTAAAAAATAAGTGAGTATATAAAATCATGGTTCTACTATCACCTTAAAAGATATTCAGTATAAAGAAAATTATTTTTGGTATATTTCATTAAATCAATCCATACAGCCCTAACAATATACTACTGGACATTGCACTCTTCATAATTGGTGTCGTTGAAAGCCCACACTTGCAGGGCGATTGGGATCGGGGAAGTGGATATTCTTTGGCATGTAAGGCGATATGGAAAAGCTTAAATATCGCAGAATGTATTTACTTGGTTTTGGTATTGAAACAAACTAGTTTTACATTTTTTATTTAGTCTAATGACAATTACAATCTTAAGTCGAGCCAGAAGAGTTCGATATCAATAATAATTCAAATTCGCTTACATTCATTACTAATTACACTTTGATTTGAAAACTTGTCAACGCGATACTTAGTAATACAATAGTTTCTAAGTAAAAAAAAATATTGAGTAAAAAAAGTATTGAGTTAAAAACGGTGAAATTTTTTTTAAAAATTTATAATGACAGAAAACAATCGTAAGCAGACTATTTAAATAAGCTAACACAACATAACTTCCAACATGAAATAATAAACAACACACACAAAATAATTATACATCAATCAACCATGCATTTTGTATTGGCAGATGGTAGATAGGTGTCGCTTTTGTTGCTTTTCTACCATAGACAATTTATATTTGAGACCCATATTACAGAGTACATGATTTTTAAATATAATAAATAAAAACTTAAAAATTAAACTCTTTTAAATTTTTAATGTAAAATAAATGCTCTTAAATGCTGTTGGAGAAAGAGGACTGAATTTAAGACCAATAGTATAGTATATTATAAAAGAACTCGTATATTATAAAACAAGCATTGTCCATCTTACATTGCCTAACACGCATCTTCAGATTATTTGGGTATATTTCGCGACATAGTTATTTTGCCATTAAAAAAGTTATAATGACAAATAAAGAATATAATAATGGAAAAAGAACATAAAAACAAAATGTTTGTAAAACAATATTAGCGCTCAAAAATTGTACGATGAAGGAACAAAACTTCTAGGGAGCATGTTTTATTCAATACATCTGTTTTCTGTTCAATATAGAACACATTCCCATGGGGTAAAAATGTGCGATACATAGCCTGGATATTACACAGTCGATTACGGATAATGTTAACTTAAATCTTATTGTAATTAGTTTTATAATTTATGTATAAAAAAATTATAAGAATAATTATATTATTTCAGTAAATTCTTTCTTTACTATAATGAAATGCGGTGAATGAATTTTTTGCGTAATGAACTATTATAATTATTCATTTTCGCTTTAAAACTTATTAAAATAGATAAGATGATTTTGTTTTGCAAACGAAACAAAAATATGACAATAAAAAAATATTTTGACTTAAATTTGGTTATCCTGTTATATTTTAGTACATGATTTTTTTGACGTGTATTTCTTCATTTCTGTCCTTCTTATATCTGCCATCAACTGTATGAAGATGGCACATGAAAAAGACAAATGTCCTGTAATGCAAATGTATTATATCTGTAAAATTGTTAGATAATACAATTTGTCGGATGTTATCCATTTAGCATTTGTAATGTAGTCACTTTCAAAATAATGTTGGCTTTTTCATCGTTTTAGTTAAATTATATTTTTTAGCTATGAATTAAATATTGTCCATATTAATTTATAAAGAAATATAATGTAAAATATATGATAATGCATACATATCGACACGCTTGTCTCCGCTACGCTTCCGGACAACCTATATATCATATTTGTTTTATATATTATTTCATTGTGCCTCAGCTTGAACGCAGTACCAAAATTTATTAATTTTTCAGTTGTTTTAATTAAAACATTTTAACAATAATTGTTAAACTATGAGTGTATTTTTGATTTATGTAAATGTTACATATATATATATATAAGTTAACATTATATAAAAATACAGATTAAAAAATTTAGGTCTTTTATAATGCTTGGTTATGTGTGTCAAAAACAAACAGCGCCACCTACAATCAGACAGGAACGTTAAAATTGTAGATTCTATCTCACTCGCACTCGTGAAGTTCCCGCGTTCAAATGGTTCAATGACTTTAGCGACCAGTTTCTATTTTCTCTCTGGTTTTGTCGTCGGGTCGACCTGCTAGGAAGGGGGTCTTTGTTTGCGTTTCACGTTTGCGTTGCACGGTATTATCTGCGGCGAGCGCTCCATCGTGTCGCATCCGAGACGGAATGTGCCTACCTAAGTGGAAGCGTGGCTGTCGCTCCTCCCGGTCGATGTGAAATGTGCAGTGCCCCAGGGTGGCGCCGTCTAGTGCAAGTGCAGTGAGGTGTAGTGGTGCGTGCGAGACAGCGTGGGTCGGTGTCGGTGCGGCCACGGCGAGCGAGGTGCGCGGAGCTGGCGGCGGCCGCTCGGCCATGACCGGCGATATGCCTTTAGGGAGCGCGCACGCGTTTGGGCGCGCGCTGCTCCGGGACGGCGCGCTGCCACCGCTGGACCCTGGCCCACCAGCGGCTGCCCCATCGGCGCCGCCGGCCGCCGCTGCCAGTCCCGAGCAAGTTATGAAGCTCTACATGAACAAGCTCACGCCCTACGAACACCGTGAGATATTTGATTATCCTCAAGTGTATTTTATAGGCGCGAACGCTAAGAAACGGCCCGGGCTCGTTGGATTCCCGAACAATTGTGAATATGACAACGAACAAGGGTCATACATACACATACCACACGACCATATAGCGTACAGATACGAGGTGCTCAAAGTGATAGGTAAAGGCAGCTTTGGGCAGGTGGTTAAAGCATACGACCACAAGAAGCGTGAAAACGTTGCTCTCAAAATGGTGAGAAACGAGAAGAGGTTCCACCGGCAGGCGCAGGAGGAGATCCGCATACTGGAGCACCTCCGAGAGCAGGACAAGGATAACACGATGAACGTCATACACATGTTCGACTCGTTCACATTCAGAAACCATACGTGCATCACCTTCGAATTGCTCTCGATAAATCTTTACGAATTGATAAAAAAGAACAAGTTTCAGGGGTTCTCGTTGCAATTGGTCCGTAAGTTCTCGCACAGCTTGCTGCAATGCCTGCACGCGTTGAACAAGAACCGCATCATACACTGCGACATGAAGCCGGAGAACGTATTGCTGAAGCAACAAGGACGCTCCGGAATTAAGGTCGGTAACATTTTACGTTATGTACAGCTCGAACCGAAACGTAAATACATTTATATTTGTATTATATAGCTTGAAATCAAAAACACCTGTGGTGCGTACTTGTAAGCCGCTTGAGATGGATAAAATCAATAATCTTCAATTGTGTTGTAAACAGCGGCAGTATTGTGTGCGTGTGGACGACATCAGCTGGCCACACCCGCTACGCCAACAAGAAACGAAAGCGACTCTAAACTGTCCTTACATCTAGCTTATCATCCAACATGACACGTTTAGATTATCTTTGTGTATTTGTTGAAACGTGCTGCATGTATGAAACGTTATTACGTCTAGTTGGGCGATATTATACGATAAACGCAATCGGCGGGCGTTAAGTCGCTCACCCGAAGCGTTCGCACGCATCTCGTGCTATTTTAAAACTTCCCTATGGATACATTCAGTCCAGTAAATCTGACTGCTGCCGTGTGATATAAAAGTCGCGGTTATTTACGTCAATACGCATCCGCGGGAACACTTTAAAACAATTTTAAATAACACGAGGAAATGTTGTGAGACGCAATGGAAGATATGTAGTAAAGTTTTACTTACTTGTTGTGTTAATGAAATATATATTTTTTTATAGAACGCTTAGGCGAGTTATCGTATCATCTGCATGAACCTCCAAATTTAGGAACAGAAGCTTAAATATTGTCGACACAAATGCTTTCATATGCAAATTTATACAATAAAATATTGCAATGCAAGTAATGGTTTATACTGTTATTACCTGGAAATTATTGGGAGACCTTAATTACAGTTAAAAAATTATAAATTCCTTGAAGCAGATCCTCTAATATAATGTACTCTAACATCGATTTACTATACATATAGCTTAAGAACACTAAAGATTAATTTGTACTAATGATCGTCTAGAGATCGAAATTCGAGTGTAATTCATTAAATTTTTATTTTATCTTTCTGTCCTTCTCCATTTGATCTGTGCCGGATCCCATACTCCTCCGTCCGCGCACTGGGTTTAGAAAGGGTTACTCGGTTTTTTTTTCACGTATTATGAATATTCAGATTCAATTACAATTTGTTTATTGTTTAGATTAAGAGTATAAAAAATATAATAAGAACATGATTACTAAATAGTTCAATTTGCTGTAGGTTCTTTTCATCATCAACATAGTCTTTACAATCCATTATTGCACATTGGTTATTCAAAATTTAATCGGACATTGGTTTTTCTTTCTCCTCTTATCTGCAATTATTTGCTCCTATAGTTGCCTTGTATGACGCGCACAAGAAATGGGATGCAATTGTAACACTAAGAACTCGTTTCGACCCTTTGTATAAGTTTCTTAGTAAACCAGTGTCCTATAAACTACGGAGTGAGTCACACGTATTTTATTTTCGCAGATAACAAAGTATCATTTTTTACGAGAAGCAGTCTGCGGCAATCCACTGCAGAATATAGACTTCTCCCAAAACGCACCATTTAGCCTGACCTTCGGCTTTATCTAAGCATCCAATTTGTAGGTCAGAGGCGTCCCACACTAAGTTTGCCAAGACGCTGTCTTCATTCCACTACTCATCTATTCCACTGGTTGTTGGTTCTGCGAGATACTCGACCTGTCCATTGCCATTTCAGTTTACAAACTTAGATAATTATGTCCGCAACTCTGGTACATAAAAAGCAACGTATAATCAGCCCTAATACAACGCAGTTTTTGGCAAAAAAATAATACGATATAAGACCACAAAAAATATGATCTGTTTATCTACCTGCCAGACCAATAGAGCTTGTCGATTTTAAGTCTCAAAACCGCTAGTTTTAGACAACTGTTTGAATGAAAAAAAACAAACGATCAAAATAATTATTGAGCTCTAATTTTTTTATACTGTGTAAAATAACGAATTAATATGTTGAATTAAAATAAGAAGTTTTAAATGTAAGTTGTATTTAATAAGTTGGTGTTGCAAGCTGGTGGATAGCAAGGCAAACGGGCAAGCGTGTCGCTTGATGAAAAGCAATCAACGCCGCTCATAGGTATCTCCAGCAACATATACATTACAGAAGCATTACCGACTTTGAGAAATGTGTAGGCTTGTTTTTTGAATATGCAAATTAGATATGCACAGTTTTATTCATATAATAATTGGTAAAAATTAACTTCATTATGACATCACTTAGTTGATTTGCTAACAAGCGACAACAGTCAATTTTAATGCCATGTTTGTTGATATTAATAAGAATTTAAATGATCAAAAAAAGTGACTATTAAGAGAACCGTATTAGAGAATTGTGAAAACAGGCGATATCTTCACCATAACGATGCACGAAAAATAAAGTCGTCCTAAAATGTAACCTGTTTATGGTAATGGTTTTATTATTGAAAAGATATTCCTACTAAACATAGTTCTATATCTTATAAATCGTATTTTCAGTCCTAAAAACACTTTTTTTAGTACTAAAAATAGGATGTTTTTTAGTACTAAAACACATAAAAAAATTCCAATATTGCCAACCGAGGTATCAAAAACCGAAATGTGTAATTCTAATCAAATAAAACTATTAACAAAATACTTAATTCATCATCATCATTTCATCTATGCTGAAACGTCTTTCAGTTTCTTGAGCAAGACAGTTATTTATTATTTTCTCTACAATTGATCAAACTTCATAATATTTGTCATAATTGTTGTCAGCAAAATGAATGTAACGTCGTATTTTTTCATATCTTTTCAGTGTCATAATATAAGTTATAAGGGGATGTCTGAATTTTGTACTCTAGTATTCTATATATGAAGGTATTCCAATAATATTCGTTAAATATGTATAGCCAAGAAATCGCAAAATTCTTTCATAGTAAGACGTATAGACTTGCCTGTACATTGGACCGAGTAAATATTTGTTTCACTGACAATATCCACGATACTATCGGGAAAAAAGAATCTGTGGAAATGAAGGGGTGATTCGAATTGTGGTATTTCAGGGTCTTCGAAGTTGTCCTGTAGGATCTCCACTCTGTGAATGACCTACTTCCATTTGTATATTAGACTCAATTTCTTTTTTAGTCTCTTTGTCTTTTTTGCTACTACAGTGGGAGCTTCAAACCTTCGAATCTTTCTTTTAACTGTAACTACTTGTTATCGGGCACAGTATTTTGGTACTAGAGCTAAAATCTTGCGTGTGCGTTCATATAAGTCATTCTGTCAAAAGGATAAACCAAAAAAAAACATACCCATATGACTAAGCAGTTATAGAGGAATACAATCCAAATAAATGCAATATTATGCAACAAATATAAATAAAGAACACAAAAAGTATTAATCACACAGTATTTGAGAACGATCAGCATAATACATACTTTACAAGAATTTCAAAGAAAGATAAAATAGTGAAAATTAATACAAAAGCTCGTAAATATCGTATTTCCAGGTATGTAGAATCTCTGAGCTATTAATAAAAAAAAAATTAGCCAAAGTTAGTGAAAACCACAGTAAAATAAATTGACTACCTTGAGCAAAACAGATGATTTCAGTGTCGACGGCATTTTAGACGGTCATTTTGAGTGTTGTAAGTATGCAATATATATATATTTTACCAAAATTTTAATGTATTACCAACACAAACCAAAATTTCACGTTTTTTGTTTTCTTTAAACCTGTACAGAAGTTTTTTTTTGAATTAGTTGTCCACCATATATATGGACATTTCGAATTGAGGCTTAATATAAAATAAAAAATAGTTGCTAGTAGCAAAAGAATATTGCGAGAAGCCATACGGATCGTGTGCACTTAGCTAGGGCTTACAATTACAGTGACTAAATATGCAGTTCAGTTTGCTGATAACACAATAATGCTTGGTTAGGAAACTGGGGCTTTCGAATGTTGCAATGCAAACGGGAAATTGCACTGTGGATTTTGCTCGGAGAATTGCTAATTAACATTTTGGATTACATTATACCCAAGTCCAACCGACATAATTCTTCCAGTTATCTAACTAAAGTGACAATGGGCCGGTCATATCTGTTGAAAAAGTAACAACCGGTGGAGTAGATATTTGCTGGTGTGGAGACTGTCTTGATAAATGTAGTGTGGGAGTCAATACCATTAAAGGAGATTTTGTATGCATTACCTACAAGGCACAATAGATGACGGACGCAAAACAGATGTTTTGACTGTTAAATACATTTTAAAATCCCTCGTAGTTTGAATCAAAAATCCTGGGTTAAAAAGTTTGTACTGTAATAGCCGAGTTTAACAGCAACTCGTAAAGAGTGGTTATCGTGTCTTATGTTTATTAATGATGTGTGGCTTAATAATTATTTTATACATACATACATACACATATTATCACGCCTGTCTCCCGTAGGGGTAGGCAGAGACCACAGATCTCCATCTGCTACGATCTTGGCATACTTCCCCTGCTTCCTCCACACTCATTATTCTACTCATGTAAGCCCGCCGGTTAAGGGTACTCTTGACCTTGCCTTTTTTAAAAACTTCAGCAATTTGGCCAAGGTATGTTTTCCGTGGTATTCCCCTACCGACCCTTCTATTCACGTTCGCAACGTAAATTTGTTTTGCCAGTCGTCTTTCATCCATCCTCTCTATATGCCCAAACGATCTAAGCATCCCTTTCTCAACTTTTGTCACAACACCTTCTTTTACTCCATATATCTATTCCACCCACAATTTAAGTACTTAATACTTTAATACCACGAAAGTTAATAACACAAATCCATTATTTTAACAACATTTGTACAATGTTTTATGCGAACAAAATATTATATTACTATTATTAAAGAAACATTGCTATAGTTTTAAACTTTTTATTTGTAAGACATGTCTTATTAAGTATCGTCCAAATACGGGAGTCAGATGTCTTCGTTTTCGGCGTATTTGTAGCGGTAGTTTTTTTTGTGACCGGTTTGGGTTATTTGTAAACGTGGACGGCTTTACGATGGAAAAAATTTTAATATTCAGAACCCGCGAAATGTTTGGGTGTACTCGATGAAGCGAGATGCATTTGATTGTTTTAAAAGTTACCGAAATGTCCCACTATGTCTTTTCGTACGAGATACGGTTACAAAGATAGTTATTATTGTTGTCTTATACATGCAGTATAATGATAACTAAGAGAATCTTGCGCAATTTTGACTGTATTCTATTCAATAATTCCAATAAAAATATAATTTTGCCGCAAAACGGTAGTTTTCATGATAAAAAAAAAGTAATTTTATTGTTATTCAATAATCAAAATATGATCATATAACTCGTGTTCCTAAGTCCCGTGACGATAAATGCCAACCAAAGTTAATTAGGTCATTTGTTCACAAACCACGTGATCAGCATTGGCGTTTGGAGCAAACTTTAAATACATGAATGTTAAATTATCAGTTGTATTAAAATTCATATATAAAAAAGGTGTAGATTTGTCTAACGAAGCTTCTAACATCGAAACGGTTCGGATATAACGCCGGAGGTAGCTGGTTTCATAGAGAAAAAAGTTACAAGAAAAACATTATCCAGTTGTTAGGTTATTCAGCGGCAAGAACTTAGGAAATTCAGCGGCAGGAATTATTCCGAATTCCTTTGACAACTCCCCATATTAAAAGTGTCAATGTTCAACCATTACTTAAATAAATTTTATATTATTGGTATCTGAAACAAATTTTGAATTATCTAAAAAATTAGAAGCGTGAACATATTATGTTCATTATGTGGACAAAACTTTTACTTAGCTAAGATCCGCGACGAGCAAACAATAACAGAAAATTAATAATGTGTGTTTTCCTGCTGTATGAAGTGGATTTACTTGGAATTTAAACCAAAACTTAACCGAAAAAACGGCCGTCAGCAACTCTCCACCCACCAACCACTATACACAACACCAAATACACACTACCACTTTTCCACCTTGTAAACGACACGTGTTTGGCCTCAACACGAGGCATCTTCAGGTATGTCTACTCTACAGAAGACAACCGAAAAGTCGGTTCACTTTTCGGATCTTAGCTGAGTAAAAGTTTTGACTGTCCACATAGTGATGGATATCCGCAAAGTAACGCCTGACTCCATTAATCATATTACATTCATGTAGATTAAATTGAATAAAAATAGTACAGTTATTTGTTAGCCTCTTTGCAATAGATATAGGTTTAAAGTACCATTCCCCAACTACCTTGGGGTAAAGGGTCATTTTACTTCTCAGGTTACGTTATTCCGTCCGGTTCTGCAACTTGCGGTTTGTCCCGCCACTATGAATATGTTTAAGTTATAATAAAGGCAAACCTGACTTCATATTTTAAACACAAGGAAAATGTTTTATACGAAGAATTTGTATATAATTTGTAAGCAAGAAACTTTTTGGAAGTCTTAATAACAATTTAAAAAAAATTAATAAATTATCCAAAGATTCCCTGCAGTGTCGATTGAAATTGACATATAGCTCTATAAATACTTTTTCACATTTGGGAAGCGTAACTGTAAAACATGGCGCTGAAAGCGAACATTTCAGGTTCAACAGGCAGATTAACAGTAATACGATATTATTATAAATATTTTTTTTGTAGTTTGTATATGTCCTATTGCTGCGCATGGCGTCTCCTCATTGCTAGAGTAATGATGCTTGACCAAGATGGATTGGGGGATATCCAGACATAAAGCATAATAAATGTATATTGAAATATAGAAGAAGTAGAAACTCGTATAGAATATGACAATATTATTTCACTGTGAAATTTTTCTTGTATGTTTCATGTTTTAGTAATTATTATTTTTTAAAAATCTTCAATGTATGTTTTAGTATATATTAATTTTTAATAATCTAATTAATTCCAAACCTTTGTTTCAAGTTTGGCATTACAATAAATTAGGTCAATAATTATAAAGTTAGAATTAAAATGGTCGATAAATCAATCTGGCTGGGTTTTTTATTGAACCAATGGTAACGCTTAGGGGACACTTATGTCTAGCATGGGACTGCTTATGATGATGATGATGTATGAAAACGGTGCAGGCTGTGGTGGTTTTGAAATATCAAATTGTATACGATATTGTATAATTGTAAGAATTCTGCCAGCTCTTTAAAAATAAAGGTTTTACAAATAACGATCAAACTGAATAAGAATTTAAGAAAAATGAATTTAACAACAGTTTAAACGCATCGGTTTCATAAAACGAGATATCGCAGCATTAATTGTCGTAAAATTTAAACGGAACATTACAATTCGCGACACCTGCCAATAGCTACAACAAAGATAACCTAGTTAATGCCGGTTGTGTTTGTCTATCTATACAAATGTGTGCGCGTCAAAATTACCTGTTTTTGGAAAAGTGAGTCTGACCCACTAACACCAAACGTGGCGTTGAATAAATTGTCTCGTTAAAGTGAGGACGTTCAGCCACCTCCGGTTTCTCTGATAATTTATAAGTATTTAATAGTAGCTTCTTTTTTACAAAAATAATGTTAACTATTAGTTTGCCAAGATGGAATCAAACTTATGCAGGCAGAATTACTTTGCTAAAGTCTAAGCAAAGTAAGTTTAACTGTCCATCTTTGTTGTAGATTTCCGTAAATTAACGCCTGATTTTTTTTATGGGATAGCAAGGCAAACGAGCTGGCATGTCACCTGATGGGAAGCAATCAACGCCGTCCACCAATCAATCGATTATCTATAACTTTGCAATTACTAAATAAACAAAAGTGTGAACTGCGAAGGATATAATTATATTTAAGAAATAAAGTTAATTTTCGATCAGTACAGTTAGTTACAAGATAAAAAATATAAATATATTCTTTAAATTGAATCGAAAATCTATGTACTTTTCGGCGACGAGGGTTGGAATTAGAATGAATCTCGCCCCGAATGAATTTCGGCTTTTATACACAAAATCGAGTAGGTGAACAAAGACAGTAAACAATCAACAAATAATCTAGCAATAAATATTAAAAAAGATTTGTTTCAGCATAACAACAATATATTTTTAACAAACAATTGAAATTACTGCAAAACAAATCTTAAAATACAATATATTCATTCACATTACAATTATTATTATTATTTTATATAAACCAACATTATTCTTACATCATCTGCCAACAGATGATTCCACAATAGATGTAAAATTAAATTTTGTATATTGCTTAAAATTATTAAAGAATGATATTAATTCTAATACACCGACTTACTCTCTATTGTCGGTTCTTCGACAAACGTGTCCAGCCAGCAAAGTGGGAATACTTCAGTCTGCTAACTTGAAGAGCTATGTCGGTGACTCTGGTGATCGTTGGAGTAGACGAGTGCTGGAGTGGAGACGGCGACTCGGCAAACGTAGTGTGGGACGCCCTCCTGCTAGATGGAGCGATGATATGCGCAAGGCGGTTGGCAGAGACTGGATGCGTGTAGCCGAAGATCGGGCTAGGTGGCGTGCCTTGGCTGAGGTGTATGTCCAGCAGAGGACTCCCGCTGGCTGATATTGATATATTGTACTGTTTATTCAGGAATACTTTTCTAAATGTTTTTGTTTGACAAAATATTTCTGGCAACTTATCGGAAAATATTTCTAAAGTATCCGAAATAGTGAACACGGAGAGTGTTTTCTTCACACATACTGCTATAAAACTTATTACTGCCTTTTTTTAAGTTCTCGTAGATACTATTAAAAAACGAAAAAGAACTACTTATATACTACTATTATATATATATATATATATATATATATATATATATATATATATATATATATATATATATATATATATATATATATATATATATATATTATTTTAGAAATATCAAAATATTTCTGATTAAAATCCGCTCAAAGTGTGTCATATAATATTTATTGTTGGCTTGTTAAATAGAAAATAAAATTGGAGGTTTATTTCTATCTTCGTCACGTTTATAGCCTAAATATACATATGTACAATAAATTAAATTAGAAACTCCCTCGCAATAGCATTCCAGTTACGACAGTAGCAAATCAAACACCTGCAGTGAAGTGGATGAGCAGGTAGCTTTTATTAATAACGCCTTGGTTGGGGCAGGTTTTCGCGTCGTAAAATGTATTGCAACCAGTCCCAATCCATCCCGAAGGACTTATTGTGTAGACGTTTTCTCTTTGTACAGCTGCCAGGATTGCCACCGTTTACTATCATTTTTTAATGTCGCTGATGACAAATAGTAAGCTCACCTGATATCTTATTTGGAAGTTGTCTTTTTTTTTGGGATATATTAGCTCGTTAATGAATAAAGCACTTTAGGTTAGTTTAGGAACGCTGACGATCCAATTGGCTCAGTGGCAAAGTAACTGGTTACAAGCTAAATTTTAGCGGGTTCGATTTCCGCATCGAGATAAATATTTGTTTGCCTACAAGTATTTATTCCGAGTATAGGTTCCCGCCAATGCACCTTGGATAAGCATGGTGGGTAAATATCCGTTCTTCCAGAAATGGGGAGACCTGTACCAAGCATTGGCATAGATAGGATAGGATTTTTTATACTATATCCATGTTTTATGGACATATAAAACACATATGGTCTTAAAAAAACGTTAATTTCATCATGGAAGTTTTTAATAGGAAAATTATGTGTCATACAATCGTTTCTTGGTGAAGATTTGATGATTGTTGGTGTATTTTTAAATGAAGTATTAATAATAAGTTCGTGATGGTTGAGTCATGGGAAAAGTTGCGGATAAAAGAGAAGTTAGTCGAAGAAGGAATACTTGGCTATGCAATATCGAGTGTGAACAGGGTTAGTGAGTACTGCCAAACTGTTTCGTTAAAGACGAGGATAGTTGTGATTCTCCACTCAGAGGAGAAGATGAATGAAGAGACAGCATGAAGTTGTATTTGACAGCTTGAAGCTGTGTGTAAAACATTTCATTATTTTCTAATTCATATACACTGTTTATTAGTAAATTTGATGTTATAGGAAATTGAAACAGTTTCTTAGTTAATACTACAACGATGTAGAAGCCGATGCAAGAGGCTCCGGAGTTATTAAGAATTATGTTCAAGCTTCAAAAATGTAATAGTGCTAATTTGTACCATAGGTTAGACTTAGCGATTTCATTACATTGTCACTGAAATAAACAATAAAGCTTAAATCACTCATTAGTTATTGTTTATTAACAATCAATTGATAGTTCGGAAGCACCGGACAGGTGGAATCACGTGGTGCCTAATTGATGTTTATTGCGTTCGAATAGGCTTACCATGATAAGTATTTAAAAAACGAGACTGATAAAACCTTTGAATAAGCAATAAAATTAGATTATGTTGAAAGAGAGGAATATAAAGTCATGTCACCTTATCATATACATAGTAGAGTTTATTTTTACGTAGATATTATATAAACGAAAGATTTACCACCGTGTCTTTAGAATTCATTATTGATGAGCGCACAAAACGTCTTAAAGTAGAAGTCATAAAGTATATACAAAAATAAATTAATGACACAATTCTATTGGAAGTACTCTGGCATGCCAGCCGTACTGCAATGGCGACACACGGGATCTTTAGGGGTTTTATCTTCGATTTAATTGAAATTCTTCCAAGTGAAATTAATTTATTTTTCTATTCACTGTACATTTATATCTAATGCTTACTTTATTCACACTTTATCAATTTACATTTTATATCTCATTTTCTTATGCCGGATCCTTCCGGCATGTCTATCGAAAAACGTCAGTCGAACTAATGTTTTGTTTTTATATAATATAAAACAATTTTTTTTAAAGTACGAATTTAAAAATAAATAATATAATATAAAAGGTTTGATATATTTGAATAAAAAGTGTTATTACATTAGTGATACATTTATCAATCTACAGTACTCTCTTAAGAAAATCTATAGTAACACAATGTCAATATCAATTCAATATAAGATGTGACGTTTACGGAATCGAAAATTATAAGTTTATTGATATAATAAAATTTGTTTTTAACCGATATTGATTAAATTAATAAGGGTGCAACACTATAAGCATCACAGATGCGAGATGTTATCCCACGAGACACACTCCGACATATGGTGATTCCACAAACACTTAACTTGTGTACTTAGTAATTTCAACGGCGATTTTAGTTCGTCATAATATTGACTATTAGTTTCACACCATCGCCGTATACATATTTTTATATTAAATAAACCACTTAAATGTTTTGTAGTATGATTTAAAACAAGTTAAATGCTTTGCTAAAGTGCGGGTACAGAAAAAGTAAATAAATTATTCCGCATACATATAACTAAATCTAGGGTTGTGCGTCAAATATATCTTATGACTGAATTAAAATTAAACTGCTGTTTGGGATATGAACAACACTACATATTTTGTTAAAGGGTTCTGGGTTCGAATCCTGGTCGAAACTTATAGTTTTTGTAATATGTTTTGGTGTCTCTGGATGTAATTAATGTATGTTTATTGTGTCTCGGAGACACGATATCTGAATTTCTTCTCTGTTTGTACTGTAATTAATTAGAATTCGGACGAGCTAGCACCTGTGTTTGTGCATTATATATATTTCCTGCGATGTTGACACATCTGACTTTTATCAGATGAGGTCGCCATAGCCGAATTGGCTTGATTAACAACTGTTTTTATATGAAGTAGAGGCCATCTTCGTTAGCAGGTACATCAATTTTTATCATTCTCTCCAGTATCAAGTAATTCAGTTACGGATAGATAACTTACGTGCTCAGTACTTTTCCTAGTCAAAGGCTTAGTTCCTTTAGTTATATATGGCTTTTCTTTTGATCGTATGATAACTTCATACTTGGTCTTCCTCTTTCCTTTCTCCTTTCAATTTTCCCTTCTATATAATGTTTAAAACAAAGCTTCGTGATGAAGCAAATACCCAATATATTTTTTTTTCTATTATAAATGTGCTGTTTGTAAGATTTAGCTTTCTCTTTAATCATATTATTCGATTTCTCTAATCAAATGAAAAAAACATCCACCTGTTAAAATGATTTACAAAGACATTAGTAACGTCTCTGTAAGACAAATTTCCAAAATTTTAAGCTTCCTGGAAATTGTTTATTTGGAATTTGAAGCGATGAGTCAGTGAGTCATAGTTGCTAAAGAGAAATATTATTTGTACCACATAAAATAACTTAGGTATTATGACCAAAATAATATTGTATTGCATTTATATGGTTTTTTTCTATTATATGTATATATATATATATATATATATATATATATATATATATATATATATATATATATATATATATATATATATATATATATATATATATATATATATATATATATATATATATATATATATATATATATATTAGTAAGCATCTCATTTGTGCTAAGAATATTAAGTGTTAGAATTATTTGAAATATTCTTAACATATTTGATAATTTTGTATATTGTATTATTTGAAAAATATCGTTGTTGATTATCCTCTAAGGCGTACACAAAATGTGGTAACTTTATAATTGAATAGCTGTTTTAATACCGTTTTTTTGAGCTTATGTCAAGATTTCGAAGACCTTCACTCCAAATTGAATCGCCCTCCTTACTACGAACAATGAAGTACAACTATTTTGGTCTCGCGCAATACTGAACACACTGGAGCCAAATACACTTAGTATTTGAGGCAATGAAATGAAGAAAAGAGACAACATATACTACTGCACTTTCTTGCCAAAATGAAATTTAATTATGCCTCATCCCTTTCCATTATTTTGTCGCTTTCGTTGTAGTTTACTTTTTCGTTTCTGTCTTTCAATTTTTTTGTTTCAAATGTTAGCTTTTCATTCAGTTATTTTTTAAAAGCTACTTCAGGTTTTTGTTTAATCAATTTCAAGGTCTCGGACTTACATGGTGTAGCTTTCACTTGCTTGTATGTTGTGTATCTTTGGAACATTGTAACTGTAATAAAATAATACCAAAATTTTCGAAAAGGCCGGCCACGCTTCTGAAACATCTCCAAAGTTACAAATATTTATAAGTGACGTTAAATGCGTTTCATCAGGCGACACTGTTGCTCGGTCCTATCCTATGAAAAAACCAAAAATATTTTCCTCTGCTCTTTGACTTGGTATTAAACAAAAAAAATAGATTGTTCAATTTTAAACCGCCTCCACACTATAAAGCTTAGTAACTACACGGAAGATAGAATAAATAAAAATTATAGTGCACCTTCTTATGATCAATTGCTACAAGGCGAGGCGACTTTGCCTTCAACAAAATTGATATCATTTAACATTGATTGAACTGACCTAGGAAAATAATAGGAGACTTTTTAGAATATAATAAAGAATTAATGCATAGCAAAAATGTATTTGTTATCTTTGTGTATATAGATCTGTGCGGAATCAAAGATTATTATAATAATAACTTATATATGTCCTACTGTTGGGTATGGCCCATTTCCGGAAGAACGGACATATTAACCCACAATGCTTGTCCAATGCGGATTGGTGAGGTAACCAGACTCAACATGAATATCTATAAGCCATACCTATGTTTATTCCGATGCGGGGATCGAACCCGCGAATATTGGTTCCAGGTGGCAGCCCCTCCATTAGGCCAATTGTTTGTCAATCGAAGATTATGTACATATATTATTTAATTCATTAGAAAAGTTGTTTTGATATTATAGAATTGAGACAAGATTCGTTACAGTGCTTTGGATTTTCTAATTTATTTTAAAGCGAACGAATTAGGTCCATGTTAAGCTGTGAATAATTGAAGGGCAAAAGAAGTAAAGCTAGCACCTGCTTGCCCGTTTGCCTTCCTATCCCATAAAAAAAGAGGAAGGAACTTGCACAGCTGATCTCAATGCGGGCACGAGAGCCCGAATTGTTCCATTGACCCCAAATAATTGAAGCCAAAATAGAAAGTATTACGAATAAAATTAACAAACCATATGTATGAATTTATTGAAAATGACTTATTTTAATTATAATAATTGCCCGTAATTAATATTATTGAAGTGCGTGATACTGCTCAAAGTGCGTCGGTAAATGTAAGGGCACTTTACATTGCGCACATTACCAAGTAGTCTCACTATAAACTACAATGGTATCTTCGCTATCTACATCTGTATTACTTTCAACCTCAAATTCATCTAATTCAGTTCATTCAAATCGCAGCCATCATCACTTTCGTATAATAATTTTTCTATTTTTTTGGGCATTTTTTTAGAATTATATTAGACATGTATAAAAATAAAAACAGCTATAAAATTAATATCATAATAAAAGATTAATATCATGTATTATTTATTTTGGTTTTAGTTATATAAACTTAATGAAACAACCTCCCAAAAATAGCAATAAATATTTCTAAACAACTACAGTACTCACTCACTCACTGAATAACTGAATTAGAAAAAATTACAATTTTTTTTACAAAACGCCTACAACCGTTATATTGTAGATAGAATTTTAGAGAAAAAGTAAGCCATGATAATGTATAAATATCATAGCGGTTGTTTTTAAGTTTAATAAATTTGCTACTGTAGTAGTAGTAGATTTTGAAGCATTTAAATTTGGCACAGAAAATGTCTGCGGGCGTCACTCGTCATTTCCAGTTAAGGGGTTAAAAAGCAAAAGCTATCATTTTCAAAGATCATTTTGAAAGTATATCAATGGATTACTCGTAAATTCATTGCTGCCAATGTTCATCTTTATAATGAGAAAAAGTGCACAAGTTTTAAACTGTTACAAGTTAATTTTAAACTATATTAATGTTGCAACCTTAGTTTCAATTGCTTTTTAACAGCAAAGTAGCTACTATTTTTGACTCTTTTACGGCGGTATAAGGTATCTTTTCTTATATTTATCCGATAAAACAGAAACTGCATGTACTGGTGCTCGCCGTCAAGCTTTGTTTCACTGATATCGCTTCGTTAAAATTATACAAAATTTTTTCGTTTTTACAAAAAGGATCTCCTCGATCGGCTAGATTGTTTGGCATCTCGGATGGATGTCTCATTTCACAGTATCTTTTAACAGTTTTGCCATAGAGTGTTCAGGTGAATTATTAGGATATATATTCGGATATAATTCTTGCCCATAAATTCCATTGCCGCACAATTGGCCACAAAAAACTTTAACCCAAACAACTGTCTGGATGAGTGGCGATCCTGCACCATGTGTTTTTTCTCTTTTCCACGCACCACTGTAAATCAGTTTTGTTCAGTGGTATTTCTAAACCGATACGACTTTGGAAGCTTACATAAGTATCAAACGCCCGCAACGCTTCTGCAATACCTTTAGTGTTACAATGGGTGGTGTTGATTTCTTTCCATCAGCCGACACGGTTGTTTGTCTTGCTTTGAATTATTCACTTTACCTTTAGAGACTTCGTAACAGTTTCGCAGTAATAAGTAATTTTTCTATATTTGGTACGATGCCAACTTAATATGTGATTACATTAATTGTACTGTCGCCGGAATTGACAATGTATCATGATCGGCAGACTACTTGATATTCAGTTTGGGTCCTGGCGTCTCGAGTTGCGGATAAATTGGGTCACGCGGTCGCGACGGTTGATATCGATTTTACCATCTTACGCAAATCATTGATGCACGGGTCCATGTGATAAGCTGCAGCGGTACAGATGTTGTTACTTGTTTAATGTCAACTCCAAGTTTGTTTACCATAATAAATACAATTGTACCGTCTTTAATTGAATAAATAAAGAATATCTTATTTGAAAAATATGGTATATACATTAGTAATTTAAAATATAAACATTCTATACCAATATTTTTATTTATTTATTATATTATAATTTAAATTTTAAAACAAGCAATAGCTTATTAGCGGGTCGTTGTAAACACAATCTGACTTTTCATAAAGGAGTGAAGGGCTCCATTAATTTGATTACCAGCTTTTACTCGCCTTTTAATATTTTAAAACATCGCTAGTACATAAGTACTAGCGATGTTTTAAACGTATTTTACAGTCTATTTTAAAATCTTAACTTTTATAACTTTTTTATTTTAAGAATGTATTTGACTTTTAAAAGACTATTCTTTTATATTATATTTATAAGATTTTAAAATATGTTAATCTAATTTATTTCGTTTATTTTATCAAGATTCTTACAGGATTATAACTCCAACGTTTTTTTGCTAAAATTATTTATTTATTATTTTTTATTTAATTTAATATTATTATTTATTTAATTTACATTATAGTGAAATTAGTATTTTCAGTATATCACTGTATATAGTTTACTTGTACCGATGATCCTGTTTCTATGGAAACGCAAAACCACTTTGAAAAGCACAGTTAGGTAATGCGAAATATAATAGCAGTCTTTGTTGTATTCCGAAGTAAGAGGTGACTTCTTATCTTCCAAAACGTTTCCGTGCTGTTCCATCTTACTTTGTATCATTGGTTACAAAATGTCTTTGAGTCGGTGTATTTTCATACCTAAAAACAAAAGAAAGAAGTTTTTGTTTCAAGAGATTGCTTATATTTTACCACAGTCCATTCATTCGATGATACAAGGATTACTATACGTCTTAAATATATTTACCCTCTCAAAATTTAATTATAATCTCGCCATTTTAATAACGATTTTGCTATAAAACCTGACTTGCATCCAACTGTACACTGTTACTCTAAATTAAAAATATTAGACACCAGCACAAAGCACCCAGCAAAAGTAGGGTAAATCATACCAACTGGGATATGACTTACATCCAACTTTAAACTGCTACTCTATATTTATTAAATTAACTGATACAGACTTCTTTAGCATAATATTTTATGTGTGAAAGTAAACAGAGAGACACGAAGTAGGTAATTCAAACTTATTGTGTGCACGCAAGGTATTTAATCAGGCATATCTCGGAGACACATCTAACGATAATAATATTTTTAGCCTTTAAGTTGAAAATTTAAAGGACTATATAACAAGTTTTTTTTAAATGATTATATAATTTTATCTTAAAAAAGTAAAAGCATTCTACTACTACTTTTTACTTTCTCACCTACTTATACAAGTAAAAGCTCCTAATTGGCTTTCATTTTAATTCGTTTGTTCTTCGTGTGTCTTCTTTGTTTCCCACATATGTTTAACAAAACATCGCTAATAATACCTATTTGAAATAGAAATAATAAGAAAAACCGGGTTTTAAAAAATGAACGTACTAACATGCAAGCAAATATTGACATAGCGCTAATTTACTCATCATTTGCCAAATCGCATGTATTTAAACATGACAACGCTCGCTAACCAATTAGTACCGAGGTGATTCAAAATTCAGATCAGGTGTTCGACAACAAACGAGAAATTCACGTAATTAGGTCAGAGCGGGCCCGAGGTGGACGCTCGTGTCGAGATCCCGTAGCAGTGGCACTCAACATGCGCCCAATTGTTCGAGTAAATGTCCCGAGGATGTACTTCTGTTCTGCAAATTGAATGGAGACGATATCTTTCTACGTCTATATAGCACGATCGATCTATTATACGTGTATTGCTGATCTTGTTTGTTATTGTCTTTAGTGTTTTTATTATTAGATTGTGTTACAATAAGAAAAGTGTTTTAAGGTATTTTTTCACAATAAAGTTTGATAAAAATAAACAAAAAACTAAAAAAAGTTTTACTTTACCATCATCAATACGGCTGTTACTGTTGTGTATGTTTAAAAGGTGAGTGAATATGATAAAAATATTAGGAATATAGTAAAAACAACAATTTCGTTTTCCCTTAGAAACTATACCTACCCGTCAAATATTTGATGTTTATCCCGTCGTTCTTAAATCAATTTAATTTAAAAGTCGTTCAGAAATCACATTAAATTCAAAAGGGAATTTTTTTTTCATTTGTTTGGTTAAGTTTTAAACACATTTTTTACTAAAGTTGAAACATTCTGCAATTATCGTTCAGCTTTATTATTTATTGATTCTGAAGCGGTACGAAGTTTGCCGGGTCAGCTAGTTAACAATAAATAAGAAGTTAACATACTCTCGTGTTTCACTAATCACAACAATAACAATTTACTGATGGACATTAACTGCTCTCAAAATTGAGGGTATTGCCATAAGTCATCCTATTTAAGACTAGTTATCCAATTAAATGATTATAACTTAAAAGGCGGGATTCACTAAAACGCTGGGCTAACTTAATAAGAAATATTATTTTCCTTTTTATTCATCTGATTGCGGTGAGTTGTTCGCATGGCCACGCCCTCGCCTTCAGCCATGGTGGACGGATTGGGGATCACAGATTGACTTATTACTTGTTGTTTCCCATCTACTAGCATTTGCTCTCATACACACAGCTAGGGGATGAAATGGGATGTTCCTCTATATATATATCCTTCCTCTATATAATCACACAGCAATTCAACGCGTGTATTAAATTCTACTAAAGTGTAACCGGAGGAACTAAGCTTCATAAAAACCGACGAACTGGAGTTTTTGCTCTACAGAAGGTCACGTAAAGCATGATTAATTATATTATATTATGACAACGTAAGTTTTTAACTAGTTCATTTATATAAAAGCTCAAAAAGGATCTTGATTATAGCTCTTGTGAATAAAGTACGCTTTTTAGCCACTGTTCAACCTAAGTTAGGCGTGCAAGTACCGAGTACCTCCGACGAAGTTTCGAGTGGGCAGTACTAGGCGTTAAGTATTTTCGTATTACAAGCATCCATCCATCGTAATTGTATACCTGTTATGTGGAGTTTCCTGTCCTATTTCTGTTTACTTTACGGTTTACTTTAATACAGCGGTTCTCAAACTTTTTTCTCAGCAACGCACTAACATACTTTTTACAAATTCGCGACACCCTTACATACTTACATATAAAATTTTTGATAGTTGAAGTGTTGCTAGATGGAACGATAATCTGTAGTGGAGTTCAGGCAGGGTGTGTTACCAAGACGTATGTCCGGCAGTCAACTGCCGTAAATTGATAATTCTATCTTGTAGATGCTTCTGGTACTAGCCAATATCTGTTGAACTAATCGACGAACATTAAGATAATTAACTAAAGAACATTAAAATTATTATAACAATAATAGCCAAACTATTTTACATGTTAAGATATAATGGAACCAGCGACCTCTAGCGTTGTTTTGGAACCGATATGATATTGGAATCTTCAAAAAACAAATTTACACATTTTTTAAAGGCCAGCAACGTTGTAATGTCTATGGGTACGGCTCTAATGTCTTTGGGTGGCATTGATTGCTTTCTATCAACTGATACGCCTGTTCGTTTGCCTTCCAATCCCATAAAAAATAGTGAGCATATAGAATATGCTGAAGGAAAACAGTGGTAGTTTGTTTCAACTTCAAACTATTACATTAAAAACTGACTTGACTAAATAGTATTCGCTATGTCACGTGCGTGTCGACAGTAAATTACGCCAAACAATACAGTAATACTCATATTATTACAGTTTTTCCGTAGTTGTTAATAATGTCTTTCACCCTCTATTTTCATAATGTAGGCTATTTGTTAACCGATTGCTTACGTTCAGGCATTTTAATCTAAGACGTTTCCGGTAGCTATTGAACCCGAACGTGGACAGTTAGAATTTTACTTAGCTATATGGATTTCCGCAAATTAACGCCTGACTCCATTAATCATCTGAACTTGAATGGTTTAAATCCCTGCTGAAAATAATAATGAGTGTTAATAATTTTTTTTCATGTTACCAAATGCAATTCATGTACGAATCGCAAACACTGTATCTGATTTCTCCTCCAATCCTATCGTTACACCCATTTATCCTACGTAACTGACACTTCTGATTTTTCTCGTGTGAGATCGCCGTAGTCTAATCTGTTAAGATAACATCATTTATTAAATTAAGTTTACTACGATGAAATATTTTGAACAATTATTAGACTTTCCAAGCGCTTAGAGTGTATGACGATCATAAATGGTTAGCTCTAGTTAATGTACTAACATATTATGCTATTTTCGCCGTCCTTTCAATGGATGGGTCGTTGCGTAAACGTGTAGGTAGGTATACAAGTGGGATTGGCTCCTCTCTAAGTGCGTACGGACGTAGCGTTGGGCTGTGTGCAACTAGGTCATCCGACGGGAACTGGGGATTAGGGTGCCCACACATTCCTCTTGCGTAATAATAAATCCCCGGTCGGCTGCACGGGAGGTTTTGATATTTTTGGATTTATTATTATACTAGCTTTTGTCCGCGGCTTTGCTCGCATGGAATTTGGTCTGCCACATTAAATTTCGTCACAGATCATTTTAAATAAATATATATTTTTTACTTAATAGTAAAATTATATTACGATCAAAATTACACTATTACAAATTGTAGCCTATATGTTATTCCGATATATAACCTATATTACTGTAAAGGTTCATCCAAATCCTTTAAAACACAACAAACAAACTTTAGAGACAGCAGACAACCAGCTTTTCTGAAATTTTTACTTTGTGTATATTTCAGTTTTTTAAATAATTTTTTTAGTTTAAGTAAGTAAGTTTCTTGAAAATTTCGACAATAAATCCAGAAAATATAGTTTTTTTTCACAGTTGCTAAGCGCATTGGTAAAACAATTTGATTATGCATTGTTGGTAAGCAGGAATAATTTAATTGTTAAAAATTGCACATACAATCGGAAATTGTTGGTACGAATCTATCATTGGACTATTGACGTGAACTATATTTTCTTAACATACACAAGTACTAACAGTTTGGAATGGTTTAAAATTATTCTAATAATATATACACATTGCATTTGTTCTTTTAAATATTTTAATTATATAACTAGCAAGAATAAAATAATTATTACATTGGTTGCCTACCTTCGCCAGTCGGAGAGGCGTAGTCTAAAAAGAAGAGGAATAAAATAGTTAACTTTAATGTCAAGCGAATCTTAATTCAGATAAATGCGTTTGTAAACTTCTCATATCAGGATGAAAGCTATAGACTTTTGGCGTAACAATATGAACAATGTATTATGATAAAGTATGGTAATCCTTTTATAGGGCGATCGATACACGCCGCGCGATGAGATATCGAGCCCGAGGTTGTTGCACTTTTCTGTTATTTAATGTCCGGCAGTCATGGTCGAGAAGACGTTGCCGTATAACCCATTATATATTTTTATTCATTTAATATTGGTAGAGCCACGCTGCAAACGAATACTTTGTCAAGAATGGCATAATATTTGTCTATAGCATGAAAGGGCCGGCTCGCCCGAGGAAGGACCACACTCCCGCAGAAAACCGGCGTCTGAGTGGTAGCTTATCTACCACGATTCGCACGGTGAGCGGTCGGGTTCCGGAGGCCCAACATCCTCCCCTTTCTCTCTACCTTTCTCCCTCCCATTCCCACTATCATAATGACACTTTTCTTAAAGATCGGCAACGCTTCCGTATTGCCTATGGCGCTGCGGAAGTCTATGGGTGGTGTTGATTGCTTTCCATCAGGTGTCACGCCTGGTCGTTTGCCTTCCTATCCAATAAAAAAAAAGTTAACCGCATTTTCTTACCGTCTAGACATTCCTGTTTTCTTAATATCTCGAAGTTCATATTGAAAAAAATTATACATACCAACCTTCATATTTGATGAACAAATGCTCAGTGGCGAAGCTACCGCTTATGGAGTTGATGTTCGCTTTTTGATTCTCCGATTCCCACGTAGCGAAAATTATATGTACGGTCTACAGGTGTTGTTTCCGAATCTGGTTACTCCACCATTCCGACTTGATTGTTATTGTAGATAATGTCCGTTCTTCCAGAAATAGGGAGACTCTCGCCCAATAGTGAGTCATATATGAGCTGTGTAAAACAAAAAATCTTTATATGCTTTGTGGTTCCTGGCATATAATAAAGCTTCACTTCACTAACTCCATTTCTTCCTGTGAGTATTTTGAAGGCAACTATGGCAGTAAATTCCAGTAGATGGGCAGGAATGTACCTAAGTATTAAAAACAAATCTGTCATCCCAATTCACCCCCAACCGTTATGATTAGGACCAACTTTCAATTCCGAGGGTGGTCAACGTCCAGCAGTGAACCGTTACGGCTATAGAGTATAAGGATACTGATGAATCTTCATTTGACGCGCTGGGAATTTTATTAAGCGTTTTTTTATGGACCTCCTTTTCAGATTGATCGACTTTACTTGACTTAACAATATTATCCACCTTGGAAGATTCTTCACATATACCTTATAGTATTTTGACCGAAGAACATCTAATTAAAATAATAGTAGAGATTTGGTTTAGGATACTTTATTTGGTTTAGTATATTTACTCACAATAAATGTTGCCTATACTAGAGATACAAGCTTGTGAAACATCTTGTTTCTCTAGTATTACACCGTGTCCAGGATGAATAAAAGTGTGAACAATACTTTTTTCCCTATCTCTCAATGTTGAAGCTTACTTACAAACTTAAAGCCCTCTTGAGACATATTTAAGCTTCTTTTCCGTTTCGCTGTTCTTTACTCTATGTACTTCAAAGTCGCGTATGATTCAAAGGTGAACATGTCTCAAGGGGTTATATAGTGAGACTTTCCTTTTGCTAGTTTGTTGAAGATAATAAAGTTTATATATCCAATTAATTGTTGAACTATATATTTATATATAATATATCTGAATTATATATACATTTATATGTTGTATCTTTACTGGTATAGACACACATACACCATTTAGATTAATTACCATCACAAAGAAATAAGGTTAGGGCTACCTCATTTCACAGAAAGAAATGAGGTAGCCCTAACCTCTATTCTTTCTGTGAAAATATATAAGGAGGATTATGGCAGAGTCTAAATGTGATGGTAATGAGTCTAAATGGACTGGCAGCAGCGTCTACCTGAGTAAGATGGTCTGGGATCCTTAATCCACCCGCTGAGCGATAACATTGAATTGGGGATTGTTGTACCAAACCCCAATTTTGAGAAAGGCCTGGCCAGCCCTGGATTTTTATGGCTGTATTGATGATGATGAACCTTATTAATATTAAAAAAATAAATATCTTGATTAAACGTTGTGCACGGAGCCAAATAATAATCACTCGCATCAATATAGCCTATAGGTATATATTCCAATTCTGGTTGTCCCGCCAATCATCATGGACAAGCGTGGTGGGTTTAATGTCTGTCTATTCCTACAGAAATGGACTTTGAAAATTATAGAAAAGGTTCTTTCTTCCATATACCTTATAACTTACGTGTATTTTTTCATTCATTGATATTGCTTTGATATTTGAATAAAATTTATAATTAAATTCGATTTAGAATATAATGTAGCGTAACAGTAGGTAGTCAATAAACGAGACATAACTCACGGCAGCATTGCAAATTGTCGTGAAACTGGAACAAGTCTATTTATTCAATCCAACGTAAGTACACCCAACAAAGTAGTTATCATATCACCTAACCGGTAAACTGAAATATTATCTGTACTGCACAATTTGATAACCTAGTTTCCTTTGCGTGAGTTGTGAGATTGGCTCCTTGTCCAAACATTTGCTTGGAATGTTTGCGTGTTGGACCCAATTGCGTTGAGTGGTGGGGAGTATCGGCTGTCGGACGCAGAGGATTCAGATAAAATTACTTTACGGTTCTTCTTTACTTGCGACGTCATCATTGGGTAATGGTACATGTGATAGAAGTATAACGACTTTGATCATAATGCATTATAAAATGTCATATATGTATATCGTTCGCCTAATTATCAGAATTAGTATTTTCTTTTTATGGGATAGGAGGGCAAACGAGCAAGCGTGTCGCCTGATGGAAAGCAATCAACACCGCCCATAGACAACCGCGACAACTTTCATATGAGTAAATTATAAAGGAATAACAAAAAGCTGAATTTTTTTGCATTGACATGCTTGTGATTTGGTTCATGTGTGTTGGTGATAAAACAAAGATTACAGCACTATCCCTCAGTTTTGACGGAGGCTAATGTACAGCATTGGACTATTACAGCTCAAACAATGATGACACTATTCATTAATGTTTAAATTGGAATTTTAAGACGGTTATAATGTAGAATGGAGTTTTTGATATGTAAAGAAGCGCGACTGCAACTTGTCTTGTCAGCCGTCATCTACATCATTAACTCTCAAGTTTATTTGTAACTTTGCCTGAGAGAGACCTTTTTCCATCAGTGGCCTACTATACACCATTGAAAATGACTAGTAGTAGAATTTGATAAGAATTTAATACATTTTTACATTTTTTTTATAAATTCTCTTTGTCTCATTAATTTAAAAATTTGTTAACAGTTTATGGCATTTTAAATCACTTATATAATATAAATTTTAACTTATCTTAGACAGGCACGTAAACAGTAATGATAGACTAAATTTTAACTAACATTGACTTGAAGTTATTCTGGGGGGTACATTACACTACCAGAGCTTGATCCCCAAATTATCTTGAATGAAATTTCTTTCCACTAATTAATTTGTTCTTGAACTGCACAGATACTTGGATCGTAGCCAATCAGACTTTTCTTAGTGTTTTATCAAAGTTTTAAATTCACTCCTAGAACACGTTTCGCGTGAACATAAATTATACGCTTCGTGTCTTGAATATATTTTTGGATTTCGAATGTTCAAAAATATAAAACACTAGCAATTGTTTAGGATGCAAGCAATATTTTTTTAATGTTTGTATAATAATAAAGATTAACATGCATTCTAAATTTTGTAAAATTTCCTATACTTCATTTTTCCAACGTAAAAATGTTCCTCAATGATTCTTACAAGATTTGATTATATGCTTTGTGCCTTTTATATAAAGCTCATCGTTAAAGATATTCATTAAAATATAACGAGTTTTGCCTCTGAATAGACCCAATTTGTTGGCCGAAAATATAGCAGAATTATTCCATAAAAGCGTTCTAATCGAAAACCTGAGTTGCGCCTAAATGAATTACACTCTGTTAAATGTTTCAGTCTACAGCTTGTTAATTAACTTAGTTTTCCTTTCAAACTTCTCACGAAACGTATATAGATAGAGAGATCTGAAATTGAACGTTCAATTTTGTGTTAATAAAACATTTAGTATTTCTTTTACATATTTATAAATTATAGATATAGTAGAACTATTAACTTTTTACCAGTACATGATCAGTAGCGTCTATCTGAGAATAAATACTAATCTGCAATCCCCAATCCGTCCACCAAGCGTGGCGATTACAAAAACATTCCTCAATTTTGAGGAAACCCAGATTTTACGCATCGAACCTACTATCCAGAATGCGGGAATGTCATGACTGACTAAAAAGATAATGATGACAGATAACTACCTGATTTACCTAATTTTGGGACATATTCCCCTTAACCTGTAAAACTTTACTTAATTTTTTTATTCATTTATATATTATAATAGTAAAATGAAATCATGTACAATACAGATTCTAGTTTATAGGCGGACTTAATGCCACAAAGCATTCTCTGCCAGTAAACCTTTGGGTTGATGAAAAGATTTTTCAATTTTACTCTACATATTTTTACTCGAATACATGATCTCTTAAGCTTGCTCCTATGTGCTAAATAAACCATAAAATTATCTTACTTTAAATTTATTTCCCCCCTTTTTAAAACTATTAATAGTTTTTTTTCAATTAGTATTTTTATTGCATTAGTTAAAACCAAGCGTTAACTAACTAATGCGGTGAGGATTAGTCATCGTCTACGTCATGCAGCTCGCCAATCTGCTAGATCAGTGTCACACTTTACGACAGGGCTGCCACTTGAGCAATTTTAATACAGTACGTGTCTATTCTGATAGGATCAAAATGAAAACGATGATATTTGATAAAATATTATGTTAAATTATTCATTTCAATTGTATCTACAGTCATACATGAATATTTCTTTTCAATGTACGTTTTGAAGAAGCATTTACTCCTACAAGACTCCTACAAGGTGACCTTGGTGGGTTGGTTGGTCTTCAAACGTCGTCGGATAAACGATTGGTAAACCGTTGTTGACACGGTTGGAAATGAGGGAAGCTGATTGCCATCTTTGTAGCCCGAACCCTAAATCATATATCTGACGACCCAAATGGCGCAGTCGCATATTGTTGTTCGTATTGTTAACCAAGGATTCGATTCATACATACATACATATAATCATGCCTGTTTCTCGTAGGGGTTGACAGAGACTACAGATCTCTATTTGCTACAATCTCGGCACACTTTCTTTGCCTCAACCATACTCATCACTCTCTTGTTACAAGCTTGCCGGTTGAAGATACTCTTGACCTGGCCTTTCTCAAGGACTTTGGCAATTTGGTCAAGGTATGTTTTCCTTGGTCTTCCCCTGCCGACCCTTCCACCCACATCCACAACGTAAATTTATTTTAATAGTCCTCTTTCATCCATCCTCTATTTGATTCTTAGTTTATATCGGGATTAATATCTGTATGGCGTACAGGTATTTATTCTGAATCTGGGTGTTGAGCTTCTCATTTGTGTGTTATAATGCCACTATAAATGTAATCCTAGTGTAGGGTTGTAAGTGTAAAGCGTTTTAACAACTTTTTTGCCATTTTTATCATGGTTAAACTGGAGAACGCTTTTATATTAATTCAAAATCATGTTACGTTTTTTTTAACTGGAAATCAGAACGCCCTCCCACGGGATCCAATGTGGGTTAATGCCAAGCCCACACAACTTATGTTTCTCGTTTAACTGACACGCAATTGCTGTACCTATTAGTTAGCATCAATTAATATTCACTACACGTTTCATTTAACTGTTCGATTTTGATGAGCATAAACTGAACAAGATCAAAAACGCTGACAGTTCGTCTGTTTCACAAGCTCAGAGTCGTTCAGAGAGCTATAGAGTCTCTGGTAGATATTATACGGAATGATCAAATCCGCCAGAAAACTAAAGTCTTTTGAATTAGCAAACTAAAGTGGCAATGGGTTGGTCACGTTTTTCGGAGATCCGACAATCATTGGAGCAACCGAGTTCTGGAGTGGAAATCGCGTCTCGGTAAACGTAGTATGGGACGCCCCCCGGCTAGATGGTGCGACGATCTGCGCAGGGCGGCTGGCAGAAACTAGATGCGTGAAGCCGAAAATAGGGCTAGAAAGGTAGAAAGGCAAACAAGTAAGCGTGCCTAATAGAAAGAATTTAACGCCGCCTATAGATATCTCCAACACCATAGGAGCGTTGCCGGCCTTTGATAAAAGTAGTCTTGTTTTTCCAATTACCCGTATGAAGTAGGATCGGAATAGTTCAATTTTCTTTTTAAATTACTCTTAATATCTAAGGTCATTAGTGCGATTCTACAATTGAACTATTGACTTGAAATATATTTTCCTCCTAGAAGTGTTATTGGCTTCGTTGGAATGATTAACAAGAATTCTTGTAAGATCAAAATAATGATACATACATATCGTCACACCTGTCTCACGTAGGGATAGGCAGAGACCACAAATCTCCATCTGCTACGATTTCGGCATACTTTCCTTGCTTCCTCCACACTCATTATTCTCCTCATGCAAGCCCGCCGGTTAAGGATACTCTTGCTCTTAAAAACTTCAGCAATTTGGTCAAGGTATGTTTTTCATGGTCTTCCCCTACCGACCCTTCCATCCACATTCGCAACGTAAATTTCGTCGTCGTTCATCCAACCTCTATATATGCTCAAACCATCTAATCATCCCTTTCTCAACTTTTGTCACAACACCTACTTTTACTCCACACACCTACATCGCTCTCTTATAGCTTCATTTCTTATTTTATCATTCAAAATTACACCACACACATAAAATAATGATAACTTCTTGAAAAGACAAATATAAGAATTGCTGAAAATAATGTTTTATACTTTGCTGTCATTATGCTCCAAATTTTATGTGCAAAGCGAAACATGTCAACGGGATAGCGACAAGCCGTGACCACAAGGTGTCCTTGCGTCACTTATCATTACATGTAACGACAGCTTGTCATATTTTAGGATTCCAATTAAGGCTTGCCGATATTTTTGTAGAATAAACCATATCGGTATAGGCCGACCTAATAAGCATAACATTTATAAAGAAACTTTTAATACCATAAGACACATTATATATATATATATATATATATATATATATATATATATATATATATATATATATATATATATATATATATATATATATATATATATATATATCTTCATCTTATTCATTTTATTATATCTGTTGATTAAAAACATCCAATAAAAGTTCATGTTAATATTAATAAAATTTCGTAATCAAATCACGGGACGTTTGTGGTTCACAAAAGGTAATGAAATAGAGATGTCGCCCGCAAAGATGTCCGGACTACGTTCTCTCTTGGTGTGATTTCAAAGGACGACAAATTTAAATAAAGGGAATGGAAATTTTCTAGAAATCCAATTGCTTTTCGAGTGTGGCCAATTGTTTATCTAATTAGCAAATAATTTATCTTACGTAATCTTAACTTTTTAATTATTTGATATTTTTTTGTTTACAGGTACTAAAAATGCTGTTCCTTGAACCTTGTATGTACGACACTAACTTATCCTTACAATTTTAAGTTAGCTACAGTGAACAACATAGTTCTTCGAGTTATCAAAACATTGGACTAGACAAGTCATCATCAACAGCTTGCGGTAGTCCACTGCTGAAAATAGGGCCTCCCCCACGAAACGACACCTAGCACGATCTTCGGTTTCATGCATCCATTCTCTGCCAACTTGCTTGCGCAGATCGTCGCATCAACTAGTCGCAGGGCGGCCCACACTACGTTTGCCAAGAAGCGGTCTCCACTCTAGCACTTGTCTACTCCAGCGGTTTTCGGATTTCCAACAAATGTGACCAGTCTATCGCCACTTATATTTAGAGAATAGACGAATGCTAGTATGGAAATCACGTCTTGAAAAACGTAGTGTGGTATGCCATCCGGTTAGATGAAGCAACGATCCGCGCATAGGCCTAATAGAAACTGGATGCCTGTACTTGACGGTCAGGCTAGATGGCATGCCTTGGAGGAGCTAATGATTATGTTTCATTTATTTATTTATCATAAATATTATAATACATAGGTATTATATATATGTATATGGTTGCGTTGCCAGTCGATCTCGAACTAGACGATTGCCTGTATTTCAGAACCCAGTTTTGAATAATTTTAAGTTACAGTTATGAATTTAAATGTATTTCCCATAAAGATCTCATTGATAAATATTTTCTTTCGGATTATCCCATACAATATAAATCATTGATTTTTTTAACCTCAGAACTCTATGTATTAATAAATGTTAATTTTAATATGACAAAAATATTATTATTTATATTAAATATTTTTCCATAAACTGAATTTCATCGACTTTTAAGTAATAAATAAAAAAAATATAATATATAAATACTTCTTATTCTATCTTTCAAATAAAGTAATGATGGTGATTGTTTTTACTGGATAGTGCCAGGTATAATTGGTACCGTACCTACAGGAAGAAATAGGGCCATCCCATTTCTTCCTGTGGGTACGGTACTAAAAGGTGACCCATGTGAGAAAATACAATAGGATAGCTAGAATTGTAAACTGTTTTTAGTTATTTAGTCACCAACGTTTACGCATTAATTAAAATATAATATATATTTATAATAGGCTTATTTAATCTAAATGTTCGAAATATATAAAGGTGATTACGGTATACAGCTATACAGTTTTGTATCTCTAGTTAATTAGCCAATTAGTTTTCTTACGGAATAAAATTAGTTAAAAGAAATCTTCGAAGTGTTACAACGCTTTAACTGTTAATGCCACTGTTAATTTTTTTGGGATGATACCATATTTGTAGAGTTTAATTACCTCTCTCTTATTTAGTCATCCTTAACCGTTTCGTTTGCGGGCGAAAAATTTATTATGTTATAAACAATCGAAGCAAAACAATTTCCCGTTATAATGATTCTCTCAGTATCGGCGATTAATCGAGTGGTGAAATCATACATTAAAGTCGTTTGCCATTCGATCCCAATTACGAGTAGGGTAACCAAATATTTTTAAAAGACGAAGGTAATTCTCGTTTTTCTAATAAGTATAGAAGTTTAAATAAGTTACTATTAGGAACTTGAGTATGGGCTAGAAATCGCAACAATCTTGTGTTGTCTGAAGTAGGTTTTGATGTCGCGGATGTCTATGGGCGGCGTTGATTGCTTTCCATCAGGCGATACGCTTTTTGTTTCTTTGCCCATATAAAAATCTTAGTAGTACATCATCATCAGCCTGAGGAAGCATCTACTGCTGGACATAGGCTACCTTGAAGTATAGAAATTTTCCAGAAAAATAAATGAAAAAACAAGAAATTGTGTATATACTGACGGCCATCTTTTAAACGAGCTCAAAGTCGGTATATACAAGGCAATATCAAACTACATTTCCTTTAACAGATTAGTTTTAAAACATTTGTCTCTACCGGTATTTAAACACAGAACTCGTAGCTCGAAAGTCAGTTGCTGTAACTACTGAGCCAAGCGGTCGTAACATTTGTAGATTTGGTTACCCTAAGCCCGGGTGACGTGTGGGCGTAATGTAATTTCGATGTAGGTTCTATTATATTACGCACACGAACTTATCACACGCAAGTATACTGTTCACATTAAAAGAGAGCCGTTAATTGCCCTGATCTCGTTCTTTGGAGACTCACAAAATATTTGGTGCAAGCACTCAAATGATTCGGTCAATATTTGATTCTGGGTTAACGGCTTTTTCGTCCATCGATGGATTAGACCGGTAGATGTCCAGGTGTTGAGTGTCGGATTTATTTCGAGTCGATTTATATCGTATTTATATTAGTTTTCATTTCAACGTCAATACAAAATAATATTATTTTGATGTGTATTGACATTGAAATATGACAATGAAAATAATAAACATTAAAATAGCTGTTGTTCCCAACGTTGCCTGGATTACATTTTTGTTAGACCAGGTATCTTCGCGAGTCTAAATTTTTTCATATTTGCATCAATAGTTTAGGAACGCATAGCAGACGAGCACAGATAAATATTCAGTTATATTTTTAAACATAAGGAGCTAAAAATATTTTATCTCTTTATCAGGTTTTTGCAAAATTCTATTCGCAACTTTAATAATATAAAACTACTATTTTAATAGCATTCCAGTCATTCGGTCACGATCTACTCGAGCTCAAGGCCCTAACGAAATAGGTAACCAAAGATGTAATTACGCGTGGTTTTGTTGCAAAAAAGGTTCGTGCCTAACGTTGGAGCTAATTTCATGGTGTGCCTTAATAACAACACATCTTTGATAATCGTATTTTTGCATACTAGCGCTCGATCCCGGCTTTATCTGGTATTTGTGACATTTTGAGACATACTCATTGATTCGTATACTTTGAGAAATACGCATGAGATTATATATTTTATTATTTTTTATGAAAATGGAAACGGCTGAATCAAGTTGGAATAAACTTTCACGGGAATATAAATGGCTATACGGAAGAATGTAGACAAATTTTTACTTCGTAAAAATTGCGCTTTTTTACAGCTCATATAAATATCACGTATTACTCCAGGGCCTCTGGAGGATAAATCCACTTATGTTCTACGTTTTCGAAAAGTAAATGAATAAATCCATTCTATATAATTTGGTACTATTTTTATGGTATAGTAAAGCAAAGAAACCAGTTCCGCCCATGGACATCCGCAATATTAAAGACACTGCAGGTGCGTTGCTTACCACCTTAGTTTAAGAACGTAAACAATGGGAATAGAAGAAGTAATGGGAAAGCGAAATAAAACAATTGGACCTCAGGAGCCTTTTACACTAAACGTACGAAATGCGGTAACATATTATAGTAAAATGCTATTACTACTTAATGCCGATATTCTGTCTTTCCCAGTCGAGTCGGTCCATTCATGTTAACACAGTTCTACCACTATTTTTTTAATTAATAAAAACTATAATAAAGTATAAAATATGTGTTACCCCATTAAACCTTATTGGTTTTTGCTAGGCCTAGATCCCTCTTACGTCAACTAAATAATGTAATAATCTTATAATTTATAAATAATATAAACATAAATCATATTATAATAGTCACAAGCATTAACTTATAAATCTTACTATAGTATAATTTAAGTTTTAAATATTTGGAAACAAATTATTTTTGAAAATTATATGGTGTTGATTGCCATTTTTTAAACTATTTAGATTTAAATTGATAATACCTTCATATCATCAGACCTGTTTCCCATAGGGGTAGGCAGTGACCACAGATCTGCTACGATCTCGGCATACTTTTTTGCTTCCTCCACATTCATCACTCTCTACATGCAAGCTCGACGGTTAAGGGTACTCTTGATCTGGCCTTTTGATATTCATATTTACTATTTCAATATATCAATATCAGCCCACGGCAGTGCACTGCTGGACATAGGCCTCACTCAAAGCGCGCCACATAGCCCGATCTTCGGCTACATGCATTCAGTCTCTGCCAGCCGCCTTGTGCAGATCATCGCTCCATCTAGCAGGGGGTGTCCCACACTACATTTGCCGAGTCGCGGTCTCCACTCTAGCATTCGTCTACTCCAACGATTGTCGGTTCTCCGACAAACATGTCCAGCCCATTGCCACTTGTGTCTGCTAACTTGTAGAGTTATGTCGGTGACTGCTTCTCCGGCTAGAGTTTACTATCTATCTATCTCTGCATAGAATTTACTATTTGATTAAGTGGAAATACCAAATTAATTTTTTATATGCCATATATGAAAGCCGTTAGTTTAGACATGCGTAGATGAAGAAAACCGATCCAACAATGACATCAATGTCGGCTAACAAGTATAGCGAAAGCGGATACGCGGCGTGCGTATCGTGTGGTTTATGAATAACACTTTCTCGGTAACCAGCTCGGATTGACCATTTCAATTTACACCACTCGGCGGTTTCATGCACACGCCCAGTGGCTTCGATTGCGAGATAAACGCGGTCAAGCAACGCGCTCTTAGTCACAATGAGTTGCATTGACGACTCAATTGATGGCCCCTTCTGTTCGTGTGAGAGAGACGTTATGTAGTTTAAACCTACGTTTTTCTGACATGTTTACTTTTGCGAGTCGTATCTCAAAGATGTGTTTATTAAAATTCTAATAGTTTGAACCCGAGCGATGATACTTCAGAAATTATATGTATTTATAGTTTTTATTACTTAGTACTTAATACATAGTATTACAGACTTTGCTTTACCATATGCATTTAACGTTTATCGATTAAGTAGATATTTGACTGTCATGTCACGACCTCCGCTCAAAAACCGTTTCGTTATTCCGCTGACGATTACGAAAGGCAATAACAATCAGTATTCAGTGAATTTTAACGATAACTAAATGCCACGAGGGTGTTATGTTCGTTAGTATTGAAGCGAAACGGCATTTGTTTATTAAGTTCGCATTCGAAAAATTTGTCCGATTGAATTTAACGATGAGCCCTTCAAAGCCGTTGTACCGTGAAAATGGCGTTGTTAATCAGTTGGCCCTTTTTGTCGTCTTGATTTCACTAAACCGTTGAAAATACATTTTGTGACACTAGTGTTGTCTATAAATAAACAAAACCTGAAATTTATATTTTTATTGGGATAGGAAAGTAAGCATGTCACCCATAAGCATCTGCAACGTCATAGGCTTTACAGCGTTGTCGGTCTTTAAGAAATATGTAGTTTTGGTGCTTAAAGTTTTCAGTGTAGTGTCAGTTCTGAAATACTGCTGAACGTAGCTACTTCTAAAGAGTGGTGGTGCGTGGAAAGACTTTTCCACTGAACCACTACTTATCCAGTTGGTAATATAATTCATAAATATAGAGCTTAATCAAAAGGAGACACAAATAAATACACATATAGGCAACGTACATAATTATGTATATATCGTGCACACACATACATGTCCTTAGATCGTTTTCGCAAGGATTCAAATAATCAAAATAATTAGTTGCGTACTCTCTTATTCGCTTTGCTGTTATATAGTATATATTGTATTTTCTAAAAACCTAATTTATATTATTATAAATAAATAAAATATATTAAATCTTTGTATTCTTCGAGCTCTTCGTTACCAAGAGTACGCAGGGACGACCTGAAAAAATATTTTTATTTTGAATTCCATTAAATTTCTTGAAAAATAATTTAAACTTCCTTTAGTAAGATCAGTTCAGCTGTTAAGAATTTTTCCGTATACATGACTCATTTAAAGTTATTCGTTCAGTGTAACTGTATAGTATCTGGTTTTAACGGGACTCGTTATGTCACCAGTTATTTGCGTCTTAACTATTCTCGTTCACTGGAAAGAAAAGAAATCCGTGATTTAAACTCGAAATTTCTTTTATGTAATATCGCCTGTCATTCCTGTAAATTAATTTTACAGTCTGTGTCAATATACACATAAAACTGCCCTTGAAGGGAAACGTTTAAAACGAAAGCAGTTTAAATAAATTCTTTAAGTTTTGTAGGCTTGTTTTTCGTTCGTATTGCGGAAAAGTTATGCCCTGAAATAAAGTCAAGTTATGGTCATTTCTTGTCTACAATAAATCACGTACTAAGAAGAAAGTCATATAACCAAAATAGATAACAAAGAAAAATAACAAATATTTTCAGACTGCGCTTGTACGGTGATATGCTCATATAATGAAGGCCTAGTAATATATACATATGTCATCTGATTTGATGGTCTTACCAGTGGATACGAGGATAGCTAACCCCCTACTGCTGTTATAATGCCTGCCATCGTTATGGCAAAATTTCAATTTTCCTTCGTGGCGAGGTTGAGTGATCGCCGTAGTCCCCTTTCTCCAACTTACAGCCTTGCTCGTGAGTCCTTCTAACGAAGTCCTAAAAGTTCTAGGGTCAGCAACACCATTTCACGCAATAACAAAAAAATGGCGCATATCTGGGATCGTTGACGATATTCATTTTTTTTGTTTTAGTTTGTTGCGAAACTGACGTAAATGGGATCAAATAACTGACGTGAAGAATCAAAACGAGACTATATTAAGATATAAAGTAATGAAAAAAAATTGTGTTTTTTTTTCATTCAACATATCTTTTGATTGTGACAGTACATATCAGACGAACTTAATTGCGTTAGTGACGTTGGCATTGGAAATCTAGTAGTTTTATCTTTATGATAGTCATATTTTTTATTGCGGGTGAATTTGCCGGCGGTGGTTAATGGCCATTAATTATTTATTAAATTGATAGTCGGAGTAAAAGTAGCTTTCGAAGTTTAAATGTTTTTCCGGCGATTGTGGGCGTCGCTTACCCGGACAGAACAATCGCCGGAATTGTATTCATGAATTGATTGTGATTGTGATGATCATAGATATAGCTTACACGTTTTTTTATTCGATTTTTCAATCGGATAACTAAAACATTGCTTTAATTATTTTTTTAGTCTGTTTAAGGCTTTTCGATGCAAAACAAGCATCATCATATCATTGTTTATATTTCGTAATTAATAAATTTATACTTCTACGTTATATTTTATATTAACCTTATGTGCCTACCGTTTTTTATAAGCGATACATTTAAAATATAAACTCCTTTGCAAAAAAACAGGCACCTTACTTACAGTCATTGGCTTTTCTGTGTACACTATTAATATTTTCTGTATGTTATTTAGCTTAGATGACTAGAAATTTCTTTTTTCTTTTTAGGATTTCTTTTTTATAACTTAAATCCTAGAATCGGTGTTTTAGTCAATGTAAATAGAAATCCGTGTGAAAATGGACATTTTTAGGGTGTAGTGAAATTAAGGCTACGAGTATTTTTATGGTACTTTAATACAATCTTTCATATAAGCTGTCCTGCATATACTATATATCGTTCTGGTGACGATCTACGTGTGGTGGGCCCGAGCATTATCATCTATGTAAATGGCATCTTCACCAATTACAGCCAGTGCGGGTTGTGCATGTTGCGAAGGATTTCAAAGGATACCTTAGCGTATTTAGTGAGCCGGTACGATAGCTGGAAGTTACAAACACCCAAAACATTACACATCCTCCACGATAAGGAGTGATATCTTCAAAACACATGTCAGCATAGCGTTCCCCTGGTCTTTGTAACACTCACCGACGTCGGTCCTCACCATGCAGATAAATTCGAGCCTCATCAGAGAAAAAAACGCTACTTCAGTAACCTAGTGCCTAAGATAGGCAATTTCTAGCGAACCTCAGTCGAGCGAATCTGTGCTCACGGAGTCACTCGGGGGCCCGTGCTGGTCGTCGACTGCGTACATCAGCCGCTAAAAGCCTCCTCCTCACAGTCCTTAAGCTAACTTGTGTTTATGTAACTGCATTTGCGATTCCTCAGCACCTAAGTCACTTAAAACGGGTGGTCTCGTATTTGTGTAAAAATTAACGTAAAAAATTAAAGTAAAAATTAACTTTTTTTCATACTCAGACAGATCTTTATTAAGTGCCAGTACATAGTTTGGCTATTAAAACCTCTTTAGAACTAAATTATTACCGATACTGTACAAATATAAAAACCGCCTGTTTTTATTGCAAAGGAGTATAATCATAGGCATAGCTTTATGAGTTAGAAAACTGAAATGGCAATGAGCTGATTACATTTGTCGGAAAACCAATAATCTATGTCAGTTAACAGGAAATCTGATCCTTACCCTAATTAATTCATAAACGTTGAACTAATATCGATTCTCAGTCTTCGTATAAATCTATTTTATCTTTTTCTTTACAAATGTACGTCTCACTTGGTGGGCACCGGCCTCTCTATTTCTGGAAGAATGGACACTAATCCACTACGCTTGTTAAAGTCGGAATAAATACCTATAGTCCATAGATATATTTTATTCCGATGAAGGAATAAAACCTGCGACTATTGTTTCCGGACGCAGTAGCTTCGCCACTAAGCCGATTAGTCTAGTAATATTTTCTATTACAATTTTATTATACTTATGTACATGTACTTGCCCTCAGGTGACCTGCTTGCTTGTTAGTCTCACTATCTCACAAAAAAATTCTTTTTCTAGAAACTTCTTGTAGAGAAATTTTATTGTATCGAACAGCGTTTTAATTTTTTTTAAAGTCAATTTATTCGAAAATTTAGTGTCGTTCAGTGACTTCGCCAAGAGAACATTTATCAAATGTGATCGGAAACGGATATCGCGAGCTCACTGCGAGGCCTTGGAGACGTTGATCGAGACTAGATTGTGTTTGTTGAATAGAGAAACGTTTGTATGCGACTTGAAATGGACAATTGGCTCAGTGATGAGAGTAACTGATTTCTTAGCCAATGACTGAGTTCAAATTTGGTGTGAATTACTATGTTATAAACATACTTTTTGTTTCTAAATATATATGTAAGGTGTATGTCCAATCCACCTTAGACAAGCATGTTGGGTTTGTGCTTTTCTCTCCAGATATTAGGAGTGTCCCCGTTCCTTTAGAAAATATATTACCTGTGATTTATGTATTCTCTATCTAACTTCCATATATAGAATAGTTTTGAATGTAGGATAGGTACATAAAAATGCAAGGATTGTTAGAATGTTATTGCTGATTTATTCTGACGGATTGGAACTACAAAAAATCTTGTTATAGATATTTTAAAGTCGAGAAAAAGCGATTACTATAAATGGTTAGACGCTGCGTAACGAATAACAACAATAAAACTACTGTTTTCAATGACTGTGAAATTACTACCTAACAAGCACAGGCTGTTGTGAAAGTGCTAAGTTTTAAAGCAGAGCTGCAGACGATCTTCGTTCTAAAATATTACCAATATCACTTTTTTGTGGACTGCTTGTAAAGCCGTTATTCATATCACCGGTTGGATTCCCAGTGGGACTAAATATTCGAGTTTTATGAGCTGGAAATATTTTTTTTGAATCTGTGAAATAACTATGATATATGAGTATATGTGTGAATCGTAATAACACGAATGAAGCAGTTGTTTGTAATATCAAATTAAGGTTTTTGTTTTCTTCCATTTTCACCAGTCAGTGGAAGTCCGAAACTGGACATAGGCCTTTGCCAAAGCATGTTCATCACGCACTCCTACGCACGTCCTTCAATGGTGCTCATACCAGTATTAAAAAAAACGTCTGCCTATTGTGCCTGATGTTTTTTTAGAAAAAAAACAAAACGGCAAGGCTTAGGAACAATAATATTCATTTTGGGTTCGTAGTAGCCGGATAACTACTATGTATCAAAATACACTGATTTAAATTAATTATGTATTTGGATCAGTAATTTTAAACTCAAAAAAAAAATATGTAACGCATTTGTTACATTATAGGATAAACACTTGCCGTTTGTATTTATTATACCAATATAACAGAATTTCCAATAATCCGCTACTCTGTATGTTGCGAAGTGGATGTTTACTGCGCTGTAAGTGGATCGCACCGTTCCACTCGGCCTAGTAACCGTGCTAAACACGTAACGTTTATTTTAGGTCGCCGTATCTATGAACCTTCGAAATACATGTTAGGGATAGTATAGTAAATTGTGGGTTCGGATATGAATACGATTTTTTTATAGTATAGCAAACAAACGTATATATATACTTTCTTTTTTATCTCTACCAAAAAATCATTTATAGTTTTCAACCTAATGGCCGTGGCATACGGCATCTTTGTTTATTTTGCTTTATCTATGTCAAGTGTGTATGTTGAACAGATGCTTGTTGGTCTTTTATTTTTATAGCTAAATTTATCTTATCTTTCTAATTATTCTCATATTTCATCTCCACTGTACATGCTTACATTTGCTACTTTACTTCAATGAGTAACGTGTATTTACCAATATTTAAAAATCATGTGTTTGAATAAATTTCATGACTGTTGAAATTGAACTGGTACTTTATTGAACTACTAGCTGTTGCCCGCGGCTTCGCTCGCGCGGATTTTGGTCTGCCACATTAAGTTTTGTCATAGATCATTTTAAATAAATATATATATTTTTTACTTAATAGTAAAATTATATTACGACCAAATTACATAAAATCATTACAAATTGTAGCCTATATGTTATTGCGATGTATAACCTATATTACTGTAAAGTTTTATCCAAATCCGTCCAGTAGTTTTTTAGTGAAAGAGTAACAAACATACTCACAAACTTTCGCATTTATAATATTAGTAGGAAGTAGGATGCTAATGTGCGTTTTTCGCCCAACTTAAATTTTCTATTGACATATAATTTACAAATTGTTAAGTGTGCGGACGATCGGTGGGTGAAAAATGTAGCAGATGGTCCTGGTGAATGGTTGAAAGGTGGATGAATGATGTCATTGCTAAGTAGCTAAAGTTGCTATTTAATAAGATTTGAATGTCGGTAGCACGAAACAAGAAAAAATGGAGTGCAAATGTGTATGTAGTATGTGTATGTGTGTTTGTGTCTGTATGTAGCCTATACCCAACTGTGGGATATAACAGACAGAATGATTCGTCATTACATATATTATATGATGTATTATATGTTATATGTTCTTCGATAATTGATTCTTTTATTATTGTACACGAACTCGAAACATAGGGACTATTTAATGTATGTATATTTTTTGTTACAGGTAAATAAAATGCAGTTATAAAAGGTGAAAATTATTTGGTATAGAAATTTATTATGAAATTAATGTATTTTTAAATGAAATAAAGAGACAAACGAGCAAGCGTGTCACCTGATGAAAAGCAATCAACGCCGCACATAGACATCTCTAACACCATTTACCCCAATATGTGTTTTAATTCAATTTCAATTTCTTGATCTTTCCATATATTAGGGTATTTATTTAATGACTACTACATTATTCTACATTGTACGTAATGGCAATAAGAAAACTACCTGCATAACTATCATGTACTTATATTAACCATCATTTATCTTACTATCGCTTTTATTTCAAACATTTGCTTAAAGACAAGACAAGCAAATGATGATACTCTCACCTGATTGTAAGTAACAACTGCCTCTCATAGACCAGGGATGAGTAACATGCGGCCCGTTAAACATGTTTATGCGGCCCGCCAAGGATTTCTAAAATTGAATTTATTTTATCGACTTTCTCCCATCAATATATTGTTATAAAATTAATTATTATAAAATGGTAGTACATACTAAACCGAAACCAATTATTAATAAGTGTTACTTTATGTGCGGCCCGTCAAAAAATTTTAAAATTTAAATTGGCTCGTTGATTAAAAAGCTTGCTCACCCCTGTCATACACAATCACCCATGTGAATAATCACATAGGTGAAATAGGTAGGTTATTTAATAGGTTGATAATTTAATGCAAAACTACCTTATGTTTTCGATTCGTTGATTTCGTTGTCACCTACGGACAAATCATTTTAATGATAACATCCCCAAAGGCGCTATGGCGGTAATAATATTCTGGTGCTAAAATCGAGATCCAATTCCTACATATTCTTAATATATTGTTACGAGTAATTCTTTCTTTCATTTAATGTGCATTTTAAAAACATACAATGAAACTTTCGACTTAATTTATGATCTCTGACATTGTTACGTCAAACAAAGACTAGACTTAGACACAACAGTGTCAGACAGTATTATTCGTATGACAAATAATCTGTGCTTTGGCTATGCTTTAATGCATGTGGTGGTATTTTTGGAATGTCGCAAGCGACATTGCGCTTGCGCAAGTGTTGCGTGACATTTTGACGAACGGAAATAGTGCCCCTATGGCCTATTTCTTGGACGGTCAACCGGGCGGGCGGTGGCAGCATAATTTGCCGCTCCGGTGATGCATTAAAAATGCAGTAGCCTTGTGTTAAATAGCTGTAAACAAGCTGTAGTGTAAAATATTTTTATAAGTTATAATGAAAATATCTTTTAGAATGACGGGCGCGACGATAACTTGGCGTCGAAAGCTGCTCCTCTGTCTTGAAATGTCGCTGAAAGAATGGAAGACGCCACCACCGTTGTGAGGAGCCAAAGTCATATCGCTTAAATTTCCCCGCGTTGACAGTGTTCCAAGGGACCTTTGATATTGTAACCCCATCCTGCTGTCGTGATTCGTCATACGTCGTTGTTAAGACAGGAGTATCCGTGTTCTCGACGTTTTTATCCCCAGCCCGCAACTTGCAGGCCTTCTGTAGGGCTAAGGGCCAACAACGCCATTATGCATAAGATGAAAGTATTGAACTTATAAAGTCTATAAAAATTAGATTTGGCCTCTAAATCATGACAAAAAATTATTTCAAAGTTGCGGTACTTGGTTAGTTCAAAAAACCGTTCGTATTTAATCTACATATAAATGCATTTTATGTACTTGTTTGAAAGTTAATTGACTCCGTGGTGAAAATATCACTTATGAAATCATTAGTCGTGGGTTCAATTCGTGGGACGTATTAAAATAAATACATTTTATACGGAGAATAAATCACTCACTCAATCAGACGCATGGAAATGCATTTGGAGAGAAGTGATGCGTTCAATCAGATCCGCTTGCCTCCCGCATCGTTAATGAAGCTTATCTGATTTTAATTATTTATAGCTCCCTACGTGGACGCTGGCATTTAGCGGTGACAGGCACGACCTCTACCGGTACTTGTGGAGATCTCGACGACAGTCGGAACGGGTCTTTTATGGAGATGACTTCCAACTTATTCGTAGAGTACTTATTGAAAAGTATATATACATAAATAAATAGCATGAGAAATAACATTAGTAAGAAAATTTTATAACATAAAAATATGATTAATGGAGCCAGGCGTTACTTTGCGGAAATCCATCAATATGTGGACAGTTAAAAGTTTTACTTAGCCAAGATCCGCGACAAGCAAACAATAACAGAAAATTAATGATGTGTATTTTCCTGCTGGATGAAGTGAATTTATTTGGAACTTATAAACGTTTCATACAAATTGAGATAAACATTAATTATATAATATATATTTTCACTTAACTCAGGTCTTGAACTCGTGACCTTTGATCTTGTCGAAAGCATATCATGATGATTGCCAATACATAATAATAAAAATTTATTTTAATTGTTATTTAATTTATTTATAATAATTCAGTGTTGCTATTTAAATAATCTTATATATCATTTAGAATGTTATTTTGAGATAGATAAGAAGATATAAGCGTATTTTCTCCCAACATTTTTTCTCAATTCCACTGGCAGAAAATGCCTAAAAGCAGTCCACCTTTATGTAAATCGAAGGTTAAGATGTTAAAAATTAAAGTTATTTTTGAATTTATATATTGATGTGTGAAGAAAGTACTAAACTTTCTTTTACTTTTTTTTTGAGCACATTCAAGAAAAGAACGATTATTTAAGAGTGTTTACAAAAGATCAGCAACTTATCTTAGACACCGCCGCCATTGTGAATATCTATGAGCGCCGGTGATCATTTAACACACGCACGCTCGTATGCCTGCTCTGCTATAAAAAAAAACAAACATTACGCGCACGGTGTATATATAACTATGATATTTGCCAAAGTTAAAGTGGTAACCGAAGATCGGGCTAAGTGGTGCACCTTGGGTGAGGCCTATTACCAGCAACTGCCGTGGGCTAATATTGATATTAAATGTTCATAGGAGTGCAGAAAGATAACATTGATACATGTATTTATCTATGTGTCTTTTTTTGTTTAAACCAAAAACATTAAATTACTTTACAGTACTATTTCGATCACTGGGTGATAGCTGATAATAATAATATATATATATATATATATATATATATATATATATATATATATATATATATATATATATATCATCATATTTACTCACCTTTTAAACCTTCCCTGGACTTCCAAAAATAATTCAAAACCAAAATTTACGACTTTTAGCGAGACTAACGAACAGCAATTGATTTTTATATACAGATTACAAAATGCAAACTGTTCAAATGTCCGCGTGGATCCCAAACGGCGGCACGGTGTGAATCTTGCGTGTGGGTAATGGTCAGCCGTGAACTTGTGGGTGGTCAATGTCGACGCATTGTATGGTGTGCATACAGGTGGTGTGGGGTACGACTGTTACTTTTGTTATGTTGTATTTTCCAGTTCAATTGTATTTCCTACTGTATTACTACTATTTGGCACTTAATGTTTATTTACATTTTATATTTGAAAATAGAACTCAAAAACTAAAGTAAAATTCTATTTTTAGGAAAGTTTAATTTGGATGAGAAAGGTTTACCTAGTATATAAAAATTACGAAATATTACAACGCCTAGTAAAAGTGGAAAGGCCCGCTTCGTCATAAAAAAAAATAGAAGTTAATATTTTAATTTCATAAAGGAGCAATCTTCTACTTTAATGCGATCTGGAGGGTACTTGTGCTGCTTTAGCGAACGAACGGCGAAATATTTTACCGCGATTATAAAAATAAATTGAGTAATTTAGCAAGCTTGTATTACCTTACTGAACTATCCTTCTGCATACTGAGTCAATATTTATAACGATAAAAATAGGCCGATCTAAGACATAAACGACGTTATTTTTATGAATAACGCCTTGCATTTGTTAAATAAAAAATGTTAGCAATATTTCTTAATAAAATAATCTGTGTATGTATTGAACTTTACAGAGTTTTATTAGTTTCCGACTGTTTTTTAATTAAAAAATAATAGTAGGTAAAAAGAGATAAGTATAAGATTCAAATGCATTGTGACATCAGCTAATTGCAGAACACACACATATAATTGTCTTTAACACACATGTAACTACGCTTACATACACAACGCACATATACAAACCCACATATGCACATCCAAATACAAAAAAAAGGATTTGCTGCCTATCGGTACACATCTCTATTTAAATTTATTACTTCATTTTGCAAAACGACTCAACTATTTTTTGTTATCATTTTTATACTAATATAATAAATGAACCGTGTGCCACCTGTTATATGAATTTTTGTTTTAAATGTTTCGTTATATAATTTACACAAATGGAATTGGATGAATATATTAGTCACGCTAAGGGAATCTAAAAGGTCATTAACTTTGTCTGAACAAGTATCCAATAGCGTTTCCGGTTCAAGCGTCGCAGGACAGTTATCTTGAGCATTTAAATATGTGTATATAATATATAAAATATGTATAGCAACATATAAAAATATTAATACGTGAAATCAAATACCAAGGTTTTTTTTATTAGTAATAAATAAGTAGAATAATAAGTTTTCATATTTAAAAGTACTGATTATAATTAATAAAAATACGAAAATGGTATCCATAATTAGCCCTAATTTATAAAGGCCCAATATCTTCTAATATATTTATATTATTAAACTTATCTTTATGGGGACGTAATTATAATTTGTGTATAAAATTTTTTATAACGTTTTAATTATATTTTTGACATGAAATTAGTCGTGGTGAGAAACAAATATACATAAGTAAATGAAATAAAATATTATATCACCAACATACAATGTACAACATTAAGGTACGTTTATTTTACACCCAATGAAGCTATGACAATATGTCTAATAATTTTACAGATTTTACATTCGGTGATATTTGTAATAATATCGTATTTGTATATTTTGTTGTACACTTTGAAGGCATGCCGTAGAATGAACAACCGATGAATGACGTCATTATCGCTGGCTACCGTCGATAGAGGGTACAATTAGCTAGAACTAGTTTCGGCTGTAGTTACTTCGAACTTAAATTACTTCCAAGCGATCATTATCGAAGCGTGTATTTTTATGAGAAGCAAATGACGAATACTTAACTCGGCGGAACCCCTTAATTTACATAATCAAATAAAATTATATTAGTTTTATAAAACATATTATATATTCAACTGTATTTATGATTAATTTTTTTGTATTAATTTATGATTGTGCAAGCATTTTCAGGCGACTGGATTTTATATTCAAATTGAATATATACACTTAAAATTGTACATTCAAATTTAAAAAGCACACACAAAAGCAACAGACTCAACAACACACTATGTGAAAGGTGCATTATATCTTGCACAATAAGCATGGTTTTAAAATAATTCTTATACTGGTGGTCTAATGATCAAAATAAGACCGTAATTTATTAATTTTTTTCTTTCCCTTCTCCATATGATCTTTAACTATGTGAAATCGATAAATCCTAGTCTTTAAATATGTCCTTTGTTCGTGTAATGTGCTTTAAAAGAGGATACAAAGTTTTTCTACACACACACATATTTATATGTAGGTGCACACTACACCAACTGTTTTCAGTCTTTTATACTCAGCGACGCACTAACAACATACTGTTTACAAATTCGCTTCACCCGTATACATACATGCGAAATTTTTGATAGTTAAAGGGAAGGTAGGTATAGGAATATTTAGTAAATTATACGTCATTAATCTGATAAACGTATTTTTATTATGTAAAAAAAAGTAAAAATAGTTTCAAATATCGTATCGCGACACACACACATGACACGGGCTTGAAAAACACCAATGTGTCGCTACACGGGGGTCGAGAACCACCGAATAAATATAGCGTTTGCACTTCTCTGTAATCGTGTATATTATACGAATAAAAATAGAACATAATTGTGTGTTAACAAAGCTGTACCCTGCTTCCGTCGGCGCCACCGATGGGACCACATTAGGTTATCGCTGGAAGGAAGCGAGTAAAGAACCGAGATAGGAAGCGACGTCTACAAGGTTAGGGAACAGGCGGGGAACGCCGATCGATAAGCGAATATATTTACATGCGTAATGACTATGTAATTTAACTAACCATTTTGGTTTTTCTACAAGAGGACTTGTTTGTTGCTAATGAATAAAGGAGCAGCCTATACACTCCTTCATATATCTAGCTTCTGGGCACAGGTTTCATATGCGAAGTATACTATAGTGTTTCTGACCAATTTAATTTATTTCAAATTTTCTTCATAACATCAAATTCTTATGACACGCTGTTTGCACTTGTTTGTTTTTTGTGGAGTTGTTTAATTTGTGGAGTTTTCTTGTTTCAGTAGGTAGATTTTCTGGTTTCTGAGCCAAGAGGTTTGGGTTTAAATTCTAGTCGAAATATAAATGATTATTAGTTATATTTTTTTTATTATGATTATACATTATATGATTTTAAATAATTGATACTTTAGATATATTTTTTTAGGACGTGACGGTGGCGAACCACGTCGCCGTCATTTTTCAACAAATTAGATATATACTATAGATTAAAACTGTATTTGATAAGTATTTTCATCGGTTAGATACCACCGCTTCTAATATTTTTATTTTGATAGCTAAGTAAATTAAGCTAGTAAGGGATGGTCCTGTTCGAACCAGGACGTACATAAGTTATGATGTGATTGTTTCAAATTCAGAGATTTATGTTTTAAGCTCTAACGTTGTTATTTTTTGTTTGGATGTGTTTATATTATAAATTCATTATTAAGAGTAGAAAAGAAACTAAACAACCTAAGATTAAGAATCCAAACAAATTGCTATTGATAACTTTAAACGTTTTGACTTCTGAACTGTTTTGTCATTAAATAAAATGATTTTCTCTATACCAGACTATTTTTCTCATGGACCACTTTTAAAATTTAGGTGGTTCCGGTGGACCCCCTGCAGCTACATTTTTACTTAATTCACAAAACTTGACGAAAAATGTGAAGATTAAATCTAACTATGGAAATTTGCATTGCGGCTGAGTTTCAACCACGAATTAATAGCAAGAATTGATTGGTTAATTAATTAAGTAATTAAGCTGTGAGTAAATGTTAAAAAAATAAAGGTGGCCAATCAAAAAATCAAAAATTGATTGATGAAGGTAGGGATTGGTAGGTGAAGTCGAGCCAACATGTTATGTTGTTTTGTCATGCCAACGTAAACCCCCGTCGAGCCTCCCGTGGGCCCCATAGGGTTCACCTGGACTCACTTGACTCGGAATAAACATTTATAAATCCATATAAATATTTATTCCGATGCGAGAATCGAACCCGCGACCATTGACTCCGCGGGCGGAGGGCCCCGCCACTGAGCCAATAGGTCGTCTTACATAAATACGATAAATACATGTATGACATAAATTCAATATTAATGTATATTTGGTATTGTTTATTAACAGCTTATATATGGCCCACTGCTGAGCACGGACTTCTCCATTTCTGGAGGAACGGAAGTTAACCCACCACGCTTGTCCAGTGCGGATTAGCGGGGTTACCAGACTCGGAATAAATATTTGTAATCCATACATATATTTTTTCCGATGCGGGGATCAAACCCGCGATCATTGACTCCGAGGGTGGAGGGCCCCGCCACTGAGCATGTGTATAATATATGTTAATAATGTTAACACATTATCGTAAAAGATCGTTTTCGATGTCGCTCGCGGGCGAAAGTACTGGTGACACTGACTGAGCGGTTACTGAGAGATTTCGCTTTTCTGACGCTTTTGAGGTCAGAAAAAGGAGATCTCTCAACAACAGACGATTTCCAATGAACACCAATTTGATTTGTAAAATAATATATCGCTTTATTTTAGAATTGTTATTATTACATATAATAAAGGGACGCATGTTATGGCATCTTAAAAAAGTGAACATTTCCATCTTACATAGTAAATTTATAAATATGTATTTTAAAAATATTTTTTTATAACTTTCTTACAGTTAATGCGATATGTGATGCATTAATTAAAGGAAAAAAGTATTGTGTTCACGTAAGCAGAAAACACAGATCAGGTGGGTCTTCCCTGGCATGGATATCGGGTCTCAGGACTTAACGCTTGTACCTGGACTTCCTTTTAAAGGGTGTTGTTCACCTGATCTGCGGTTACGGTTATGCAGTTTTGAATACTTAAATAAAGTAAGAAATAACACGCCACCTTTTGCACAATGATTGATTGTACTTCAAAAATCTTCCAAAGCAATGCCAACAACAACTCACTAAACTTTCATCGCAATTCGATAAAGAGTTTAGAAACGTTTACGGAACAAAATATTAACTTTTATATACATACAAAAAAAAAATAAAAAAAAAATTACTTTTGTAGCTGGCGGAAGTGGTGATATATCACATTTAATGACCTTACCCGTTGGATAAAAACTCGCATTTAAATGTAATAATTATACGTAGGCGAGCCTGGCATTCTTGAACATACTTCAATACAATGAAACAGGCTACATACATAATAAGGCAATGTTTATGGCTAGCCCTTGAATTCATATCCACATGAGTGAAGCTAAACTCTGCAATCCTGTTATGCTAACCAACGATGCCATTATGCTAATATGACAATGCACAAAACAATGCATGCTAACAATCCGTGCTAGTATGCAACTCAACGCAACGATGTGCACCTGCATACCGCACGTAAGCTTACGTTAGCTATGCGTAATGAAGAACAAACATATCGGACGATTAGTTGTTGGATTTGCAAAACTCTAAATACATATACTTTTTCAAATTAAAATACAACCATTTAAAGATTCCAATATCTGATACTTTTAATATATTAATAAAAATTATTTAAAGGTGAGAAATAAATGCTTAGTTTTTAAATTTGCTACAACATGCGTTAACACGTTCATTGCCGCTATTACGCTCTGGCCAATAACGCGTCTTCGCGTTGCACTCCCTAACAATCTTGTATGAGCCACATAACATTTTTGGCTATTTATGCAAGTCTAAGATTTTAGCTTGGCAATGAACGTGTTAAAGATAAAACACCTACAATGATATACTACTAACCGAAATAAAACATTAGCATATACACAAAAATAATGCTTAAAGATGAAATGAAAATTAATCATGATTTCCTGCTTTTTTAACTAGGCATAGAAGGGCTCTAAGTCATTAACTAAATATTGATTCAGTATTTGAACTTTTTGAATGTGATAGTCATTAGACGCCAAAATTACTGAAAAATGTTTAAAGTATGAAATAACTAATACGCAATAAATATTATTTATTTCATACCTTTCTTATAATAGAAATATCACTGAAAAAATCTAAGGAAACATTATGTAATTTTATCTGCTCAAGCGGAAATTAAACAAAAAAGAAATCTGCCTTATAATTGATTATAATATTTTTGTACATATTATAATGTATATGTACAAACATATAATACTTATGATATATTATAATATATATAATAATATTACGATATTATTGTATTCAAGAGTCCATGACGCTGTTACGACCTGAAGAATTTTTGGATCACTGCTAGCCCTTTTCTGCTATCGTAATGCATCTTCCATGACTTCAGAAGGGTTTGAAGACTGTGGTGCTTTCATTGTAGCTGAGTTTTCATCCTCGTTGTTGTTCCCAACCTGCTGGCCTCCGTGTTGAAATATTTCCTACTGTAGGTATATTATCCTATATTCTATATATCCTCACAATAATGTATCACCAACTTACATCAAATTATCAAAAACTTTGACATTATAATTTATAAAATTGTTATGATGAATTTTACAGTGCTAAAATGTGGGTATTTTAAAGCATTATATACACTTAAAGAACTGATCGATAACTTACCTTATAAGTTCTTTGCGTAAAAAAAATATAAATTTATTTCTTACATGACACGTAAACAAACGTCAATCAATTTCAAAAAAATCTGATCTGCACCATACGATATGATTGTATCGGGCCATTGGACGATGCGTCCTGACGACAAATCGCTCCATCTTTAGTTCTCGTTAGTTGCCAAAGGAAGTTTTATTGTATCGACACGTATTGAAAGATTTACACATCGTTGTTTATGTCGGCATGCGTTATAGGTGCAAGAGAATCGTCCAGTCGGGATCGTGTTTAGACTAATTCAGTGAGATAGGTGAGATGCATCTAGTTTCCGTGTAATCCCAATAATGTCAATCCCTAAATATGGATCACAAAAGAAAAACCTCGTCATATTAAATCAACCCCAACATATCCATCACGTTGCATCTTGTCTTTCATTTTTGATTTTTATTTTTGATATTTATTTGTTACATAAGCTTAATTGTATTAATTTATATCGAACATTATAAGGCCGATCGATTGCTTAAGGTTTTGATAGTCCTTTACGCTGTAAAGTGGTCATAGACTCGTTATTTACTGACTTTTTTAACTAAGCATGGCTGAATACTTGCCTATTCCTATTGTAGAGAAATTGTTGTTATACTGGGTATCGTTCTTTTAACAATATATTTAAAAGAACGTTGACACTTAAGAATGTTTAACACGTAACGGTTGTCTTCCGTAGAGTCTACTATACCTGATGATGCCTCGTGTTGAGGCGAAACAAGGTGCAAGTGCAGGTTTGCAAGGTGAAAAAGTGGTAGTGTGTGTTTGGTGTTGTGTATAGTGGTTGGTAGGTGGAGAGTTGCTGACGGCCGTTTTTCGGTAAGATTTAGTTCAAGTTCCCTGTAAATTCACTGCATCCAGAAGGAAAACACACATTATTAATTTTCTATTGATGTTTGCTTGTCGCGGATCTTAGCTAAGTAAAAGCCCTAACTCTCCACATAGTAATGAATTTTCGCAAAGTAACGCCTGACTCCATTAATCATCTTAATAGGTATTAACACTGCCCTGTTTCCTTTTTTACAATAAAGTTGATATGGTGTTAATGAAAATGAGATTATTTAGAGTTAATGAAAACTCCAACAATTGCGTGTGTACGATGAGACGTTGTACGTTAACCGTCTTTTATAATTATACATTATCTAATGATCTACGGAGGAATCCGCTGAAAATCCAAGTCATTGAAATAGCTCAGAGTTAGCAATCAGAAGTGGTAATAGGCCGATCACGTTTGTTGGAGAACCGATAATCGTTGGAGTACACAGATGCTGAGTGGAGATCGCGTCTTGGTAAACGTAGATTGGTCCTCCCCCCTCCCTCCACTTTAATAGGGTAACCATCTGCGCTGGGCGGATGACAGAGACTGGATGCAAGTAGGCGGCGATCGGGCAATGTGACACGCTTAGGAAGAGGCCTATAACGATATATATCACAACTCTTTTCAAAACTTTTGAACTTAAAAGTAAATGGCTGTCATAAAATTTAATGCTCTGTATTCAATAACGCAACTTCACCCAATTGACAGCGATTTTCCATCGTTAAAATGTCAACATAAGTGCACCGAGGTTTAAACGCGCCGACGAAGACGTGTCGTTTCTGTAATTATCCACTCGCTAAGTACGTCCTGTAAGCGAGCGCAGGAAGTCTTAATTGTTGGCCGCAGTGAACCACTTCGCTCGAAAGGCCTTTGTTGTCCGCTGCTGGAAATAAAAGAAATACCTGGACTCGATATAACTTGAATGGCGTGACTTCCGCCATGTAAACTTGTGTCTCATTTGCCGGTTAAGGTCAAAGGTCCGCGTTTTTTAAAGAGTACAGAGTCACTCGCAGGTTTGACAATATGTATTTTTCGTAATTTCACGCATTCACTGATTGCATGAAGAGTACGGTTGTTTTAAGGAACTCCTATATTAATTATAACGACTGTGTGACTAGTCCGGTAGTGATATTTTATTCTTCTTAAATTAGTTGGGCACTATATTTCCAATGTGATGCATAAATCTATTATTATCTTCTACTTTCTCATTTGTTTCTACTCTTTTTTGAAAGGATTTAGGGTGTTGGGCCTCCGGAACTCAGACTGCTCACCGAATTAATATTAAGCGCTTTCTTGTTTGTCTGTACGTACGTTTATAAATAAAACTTATGGTAGGTATGTAATATCACAAAAGGTAAAGTAGCGATCTATACGCGTCTCTATGCTAGGTTTAAGTTTTTTCACAAATTCACGAGACAGTATTGAGTTCTTCTTCTGAGCTCCAATTAGAATGAGGAAATTCGAAAACCTACATTCACTACAGAGTATGTGGTAAATTCCTATTTAAATATTATAATAAAATGACATGTGGAGACAGATTCACCGTTGTTTAGACGATTCTAGAAGTCAAATACTTTTGAATTTTAGAAATCGTAAACCCAAAGCATAACCAGTGTCTACTATTTAGGCTTCTTTAGAATAATCATATGGGATATTATGAATATTATTTCTCATCTCCTTTAATTAAGAGGTACGACGCGTAAACACTTCCGAACAGAAGAAGCGCAGCAAACAAAAGCGACAATATACTTATAATTGTAACAAACAAATGTTACAATATAAACATCAGGACGCAAAGCCTAACCACACTATAAACGCTGCAATATAAACACACAATAATCTACTTTGTTACGGTTTATTAGAGGTCGTTGTTCGTAAAAAGGGACAAATCGTTAGAATCAATAACGACTTGTCCCGGTTTTTTGTTTTCCTCCGACGATCAATTACTTAATTAAAAAAGCAATCACATTAGAGCTTAGGGATTGGGTTTACTTTTTGTTGTCGTTGTGAAACCCGTTATAATTAAAAAGTAGAGTGGAGTTCTTAAGAAAACAATAAGTTTCACGTCCTGGCATATATTGTCAATTATCCTTATTAATAAATTAATATTTTTGTGTGAAAAAAAAATTATCTTTAAAATTTCTTATAACTTCAATATGCTTTGAAATTAGCATGAGTCCGGTTCCGGTTTTCGTAATCTGATTTTTTTCTATTAATCATATTTGGTTCCTCCCCTGACAGCGTGACATGTCGCCCATTATTTCAGCGGAGTTATAGAGTTTACGTAATAGCGGTATGGTACAGAAATTGAACTTTGGATTGAAATTAAATAAAACCAACACGGGGCTCTCCGTCTGCGGAGCCAATGGTCGCGGGTTACATATATTTATTCCGAGTCTGATAACCCCGCCAATTCGCGTTGGACAAGCGTGATGGGTTAACGTCCGTTCCTCCAGAAATGGAAAGGCCCGTGTTCAGCAGAGTGATATAGGTTGTTAAAAAAAAAAACGTAACACAGCCAAATTAGCAAACTGAAGTAGCGATAGGTAGTATTTTTAAGGACTCGATACAAAATGAGAACCCAAAGTTCTTAGTTCCGATCACAAGTTCTTTAACCATTGAACCAAGCGATTATCGTGATGGTAGACGATGAAAATAGGATACAACTATGTATATTATAACATAAACACATAAAGATAAACATGCATACTTAACATTTACCACTTTGAGTCTAGAATTTCTCACTGCTTTGCAATTTATGTAAAAGCTTTTGAACGTTTCATAGACGAGCTGATATTTGAATGTGATGAAAATGATAGATCTGTATACGCCGTAAGTTTTTCTATGTAGTAAAATGTTGTATTTTTCATTATATTTATTGTAGTTTAACTTTCATTATAAATATTTATATAATTCATTATAAATAAAAATATAATATAACATTTCATTATAAGTGGATCACGCTTGTGGATTCGCTTCTGACGTTGGACAATTAATGTCAACATGAATATTATTAATATCTTAAAAATTGGTAATCTTAAAAAAATCTTAGAGTGAAATCCAACTCTTTTTATTTTCTTGCCTTGAATTTTTTTATCAATTTTGTTCACCGCAGAGTTGTCCATGGTAAGTCCAAACGCTCAATCAGTACTAATAGTAATAAGTAAAATCAGTATTAATAAAATTTAAATGTTTTTTTGTAATGTTTAAGTAGACTTTGAAAACCCTTTATCTAATTTTTGTTTGTCTACTCTTTCGGGTAATCGTCTACGTTTATCTTAGAATAATAGACTTACTTAACTTTGATGTTATGATTCAATGATTGGTTTAATTAAGGCTGTCTTTAAGCAACACTCTACTTGTATAAGGGTTACAATTATATAAGGTTCTATTTAATCTACTTTTGTACTATTGACTTGAACCATATTTTTCTTAATACAAACATTATGTTGCTTAATTTCGTATTTAAAAATACTTTAGAACTTACTACGCGGATTTAAAAGATAATATTAAACAAAACTCTTAAAAGAAAGAAAACATCTGAAAGATTACAAGTTTCTTTTGAACAGCGGCTTGTAAATTCGACATACATATATTGAAACGGAGTAACACCGTTTCTCACTGAAAATCAACACCGGAAGATATGTTTAGGGCGCTACGGCTTATATGCTGAGATCCTTTTAGTGACGTTACACTGCTAATCATTTATATTTTTATTCTTGTATTAGTTTTTCGTCAAGTTTTATTTTATTCTTTTATTATGTAGCGTGTCATTAATAATTGTACTTCATTCATTTATTCGTAGATGAAACATATTTCGAGCATACATTATATTGAATTGGCACGGCTCTCTCAAATGAAATGAGATTTTTTTGTGCGATTTTCAGCAAGTTTCGTATATACGAGTGTATATATAAAATAAAAAGTACAATTTTTGCTGGAAAATTGTAATTTATGATTGTTCGTTACATATTTTAAACTGTTAGATTTTTGGCAATAAATAGCTTTTTTATTTATTATATTATTTATTTATTTATATGTATATTTGTGATAATGTATAACATGAAATTGTACATAATGTTTGATGGCAACATTAACCACTTTCATTTCCACAAAGCTCTGGAGCTGGTTTAAACATAGCTGATAATTTCTCGATTCGATTGTCATAGTTATAAAATTTCACTATACCAAGAGTTACAGTGTAACACGGTGACTTTCAAAAAAGCAGCTGTACACCCGTACAATACTGCATCCGGTTTGTGCAAGAGTTGTTCAAAAATAGGGTTACCGTATGTAATTTTAGCTTTATCGGGACATTATTTTCCCTTTTCTCTTGCGCATTGCTCTGTTATTCTCAGCATTGAATAGGGTGATTTCATTGTTTTATAGATGTCTTACGAGACAATTATGGGAGAATATTAAAAAAATTTACCCAAAAAAATCAACTGATGGGCAGCACCAAGAGTAATAAAAACCCAATTTGCCATCCCCTATCTGCCCGATATAGGCATTATGACAACATCTCTAAACTATGAGGGAGATTAATGTCCAGCAGCAAACTGCTACGGCTGTATTGACAATAATAATGTTATTTTTGCATAATTTCAAACCGGGTTATATGTAGTCGCTTTCTTTTAATTTTTTTTCTTAGTAATTTATATTAAGGATTCACACAAATGACCGTCTTGATGGCAAATACTTAATTATACATTTTAAGGATAAAAAAATGTATTAATGCAATACGTAGAAGCGTAATAAGCCTTTAATATTTTATAATTAACTGTTTTGCTACAATATTATAGAAAGTAAATGAATCTAAAACACATCGCTGAACCAATACGACATTAGAACCTTTAAAAGTCAAGAAAACATTTTATCAATGCCAGCAAAAATATTGCAATGCTATAGTGCTATAGTGTTACAGATGTTCAGGGCCAGTGTTGCTTGCACGGCGACACGCTTGCTCGTTCGTCTTCTTAATTAAAAAATAATCATTTCTGGTCATATATAACTTCAAAACAGTCCTTCAAAATCCTTGTTCAGAAAAAAGTATGGCGTTCGTAGTCTTGTCGAGAGATGATCTGCCCGTACATTGTATGATAGAAAGTAGGCGTTTTATCAGTATTCAAACATTAAACACCTTTCAATTTTTATTTCGCTTATCTGTCTGTATATTAAGCGGATGTTAATCTTCGTCTTATTTGGCTGTCCTCATTGTGAATAACACTTTCGATTGCAAGCATTGCATACAATTAATAATCTTGAATGACAACTCCGTGTTGGGAGTTTAAAAGCTCTTTCAAAGTAACGTAACAATTTTCGAGGTAATTATTTATTTAAATTCTTTAATAAACTCAAGCTAGATTAGTTTCTCCAAGATAAGTGCTACTCATAACTTCTTACCCATGATGCTTGTGTTGTACAATACTATGTAGAACTAACACAACTCACATAATGGAAGCACGCTTAGACTTTAAATATTTATCTGTTTTTCATTTTTCAGTATATTATACGTCTAAGGCGGATGTGCTGTATGCCTAAACTCCGAATATATATACCTGAAGGCCTTACATATGTTAATCCCGATATGCAAATTGAAACTGGAACCAGTTTTAGTGACTTCTAAAAGTTAATTTGCTACCGAGCCAAATAAGTCGTCGAAAATGCAGTTAATTTATAAAAATATTATATATTCAAGAAATAAGCCAGAGCTTCCTAAGTACGGTAATAAATAAGTCAGCCCGTATATTATATATGCTCCGAATAAAACAGCTGGCAGGCGTGCAACGGAACGTCTAGACGAGAGTTTTTTAACTTTGCCTTTTAAATGTAGTCAATTCTCAAACAGGCGATTGTTAATCTTATTACATTGCACTAAGGGGAGTTTTAGTGTGAACGATATTTGTTGGGTTTTGATTACTTTTCACGTGGTATAGAATATGATTTCATCTGGGGAAAGTAATGCACTCGCTTTAAGTCGTACCGCAATTTGGAGGTGTGTTTAACCTGAAAGTTAGTTGAGAATGCTTTTCGCCGATCTATCTATTGTTATGGAAATTGTAGTGGAGTTTTTGTGTCACGGCTTTAGGTGAGATTTACACTTGCAATTTATGTCTTGTATGTTCAAAGCAATACTTAGGCGACGGTAATAGCTTACCATCAGGTGAGATTGTGAGTGATCATTCTTATGGGATTGACACCAATCAACACCGCCCATAGACATTCGCAGTGCCATACGCATTGCACAAGCTTTGCCGGCCATAAAGAAATGTGTAGGCTTGTTTTTTTGAAGGTTCCAATGTCACTATAAATGACATTGTCGTATTTTTGTAATATTACTCTGTTATAAAAAAAAGTAAGGAACTGGAAATTGGTTTATACTAATTTAGAAAAATTAAAAAGTATTCAAAGGCGTTATACAGTGGTACACGTAAAACCTTCAGAAAACTAAACACCACACACAGAGAAGACCGAGATAACAGGAAAGACTGTATAATGTATTAATTATATCTCATTATTTCAAATTAATAATATAAGGAGTATCTTTGCCTAGCCGCCTGTCGGGTAGTTATGGTATTGGTACACGGGTACGCCACCCCGGCCTCCCGAGCTACTACCGTGTCACTTCTTGTCTTCCGTTGCGGTAGTATCATATCGAGAGCCGTTTCGCTACAATAAATGTGAAAGGAAAGATAGATGAGTGTGGAGGAAGCAAGGAAGGTGTGCCAGGATCGTAGTGGATGGATATCTGTGGTCTCTGCCTAACCCTACGGGAGATAGACATGACGATATGTATGTATGTATTTCAAGGTAATTCCTTGAGATATATGTACATATGTATGTGTTTGTCGCTTTTTCGTTTCATCGAGTGTTAAATCACAACGCGCTGCTAATGAATTTTTCACATAAAAAAAAATGTTTGTAAGCTGCGATTATCAGTCGGCGCCATAACATTAATAATATTGAATAGATAATACCAACGCAACTTTATCTTATCACCAGACGGGTCGTCCTCGATTACTGCGACGGGTAAATAGAAGTTGTGATAAACTTGTAACCATATAACTAGACAGAGCATATTAGACGCAAATGAAATTTTGTTTTATTATTTTTTTTTTGACAGCCCATTTACGTCTAGGACCTTAGATAGTAAGCCAGACTTTACCAATTGAGCTATTGCTGGTTACAACGTTTCCTATTACGTTTTATACGCGTTTCCATTTGTACTTATACTACTTTATTTGACAAAAGATTTTTCATAGATTCATTGTTTCGTATTTCATATACGATGTTGAAATCTTGTATAAGAAATCTTAAAGCTCAATATAAAAAGCGATGGTTTTTTTACATTGATTCAAATAATGCATTGGATCACACCGAGAATGATTCACTACAAATCACTAATATGGAGAATTGGTGATAAAATTTTATTAGTTCCGCAAATTTGTTGCGATATCGAGTTACAACAACTAGTGATAGCGGTTGAGCTTCGACGACCTTGATCCGATTTCTATATCCTTTCGTCATTCTGTTTTGTTAGCAAAGGCAAATTACGGTCTGAAGAATTGTTTCTTGTTATTATGATTATTAAAGATATTCATTCTTTTATTCTGGTCTATTATCAATATAAGTAATAAAAAAAATTAATAGTCCACTGGACATCTAGTCTCCCTAAAAATTGTTAAATTTGCCGTCATCCCTACATTTGCCGTGTGAATTGGAGATCGATGATTGGCTTTTATTAGGCAGGTAGACGCTGTTGTCCATCAACTGCTTTGCTTTTGCTTTCACAATTGCTCGTGCAACATCCACGCGAAGATTGGGTAGTTCTATTGTATGCTGACGACCAATTGGCGCAGTGGGGGAGTGTTGCCGCCTACGGAGTCAATGGTCGCGGGCTTATTCCGGGTGTAGTTACCCCACCTATCCGCATTAGACACGCGTGGTGATTATCGTCTATTCCTCCAGAAATGGGAAGACCTGTGCTCAATAGTGGGACATTTACGGATGTAAAAAAATTCTGGGTTAACTGCATATCAAATATCTGAAATTAGCAAACTATTTCGATTCATCAATAGCCTGCGGCAGTCCGCTGATGATAGTGAACCTCGGGGAAATTAATCTGATGAATGTAATATAATTTAATTCAGTGAAATACTGTCCTAACTAAATAATGTTCAAGCAAAGAGGGACATCAACCCCCTGCCGCGGTTGCAGAATGTAAGAGCATGCCCCAGGGTAAAGACTGTCCAATGGCGTTCCCAATCCCGAATCGACATAATGCGGCCTACTAAGTGTTTACCTGCGTAAATTGAGTTTTATGGTTGCCTTGGTTTGCCTTGGTTTGCCTTGGTTTGCCTTGGTTGTAAATATGTGGGAATTTTAATGTAACATTTAATAAATAAGCTTTTTTGATAATTTGAATTGTGAACTGTTTTCGCAAGTGTTCCATGGAATTAATCTTAGTTACCACAAAGTAATGTGATATGTGATTGAAATAAAAAATCGTCGTAGCTTAAAAGGGCATCCAATGACGAATGATCCAATGACCATTGGACATATAGCAGGCCTGTCAAAAATGACATTTTTTCAATCGTTGAAGTGTTTAGTTGCTGACAGTCGCCAGCCGCTCCGTGTTAGTTGTCATTACTATCTAGTCAGATTGCGTTTCATTAAATCGAGAAAATGAATCTATTTCAATAGAACATCTTCCCAACACGATACACGTTTGTGTCTTTTAAGCTTATTTCAGTTTCAACCTCACATCCCGGCTTTAGACTCCTTGGCTGAGATGTAATGTATTATATTTTAATCAATAAGTAAATGACGGCGATAGCATTTATAAAAACAATAAATATTAATCTTCGTAAAGAAGCCTCGGTATCTGAGTTAACATGGTCTATCTTTTCATTACAATTGCATGACCTTTTTATTATCTATATATGGCCGCAATTTGATGAAAATGGCAACTGAAACAATTACGTTCAATATCCATCAACATATTCGAACTTCCACATCGCATAATTACGTTACGGCGTTTGACGTCAACTTCTTCAATGCTATGGACCTTAGCAGTTATTGATTGTGTTACTTATATACATAACACTTTCATTTACTTGACGCATATGTTTAATCACTCTTAGGAGATCTAAAATGGGATAAAATTGACAAAGTCCATTTAAGTTTAAGTTTTAGTCATTTTTTTGCAGCCCATGTATATGTACGTATGTCCCATTGCTGAATACATGGCTTCTTTCTTTGTGATATTTCCTTTACAACATAGCACGTGCTAAATACTGATTTCAAATTAAAAATAAGCGTTGTTAAATAGCTCATTCCCACTTTGCCTTCCACCCAGAGTTACATTAGCTTGGAAACGTGGTTATCAATTAAGTGAGCTGAATAAAATATTGCGTTATTTAATGTTTTGGTACGAGGTTAAACGAATGGCGGACAAGGACGTCAAGAGACGTACTGCATTAACGCTTTCAGACGAACAGCAAGTTTACAGTTGACTGTACGTATCTGTGCAGACGACAACTGCAGTTGACAATTCAATTGTGCCCGAACGACTGCAGTCTAACCTAATAACTGTAATTGTACGCTCATGTTAAAAGCATATGTATCCGGTCTATTAGCTTTAGTTCTCTAAATTGACAACAAGGTCTGTTGTAAAAGTAACACATAAAGACTTAAGTCTGTAAGTAATCGAATTTGGAATCTAGGCTAAACTGTCATAAGCCCTTGACGGACTGCATTACTGAAAGTATTTTCTGAATGCTTTTGATCACTAACCGGTTGGACATGGTAAGTGGATTTTATTTTAACCTAACAAAGAAGAAGTCTCCTGGTAGCCCTGGCGTGGTGGGACATGGCAACTGTAGGACGCGGCGGGTGCGCCGAGAAATCACTACGTCTTAAGTTCGGTGACGAAAGCTGACCGCAATGCTTTCTGATCTTGTTATTATGTACTTTTATCGTACACAGAATCAATGACTTAATATAAAATAAATAAATACATTAAATACATCCTCAACAAAGTCCGTTTATCTATTAATAATCTAACATTCATATTTCTTTCCTAATAGTGCTAAGGCTACGGTAGTACAAAAGGGCCGGCTCGACTAGGAAATTATCACACCTCACGGGATATCAGCATTCACTTTACTTCGTCAACATATTTATACACTATTATTATTAAATGTTTATAAAACGATCTATTAAGTGTTTTAATTTAAAATGGGTCCACATAGACTGAGGCAGTCATTATCTCTTCCGAATCCTTTCTCTATATAACGAAGTGACTCAGTGAATGAAAAATAATATTTATAAATTAGATTTTGAAAGACTGAGTCGGTAGGGTAGAACCTAGGGAAACATACCTTGATCAAATTGCTGAAATTTATAGGAAATGCCAGATCAAGAGTATCCTTAACCAGCGAGCTTGCATGAAAAGAGTGATGAGTGTGAAGGAAGCAACGAAAGCGTAAAGAGATCGTAATATATCGCAAATGCATCGACATTGGATAAAAACGAAAAATTCTACTATATTATGATAACGTGAACCATTTACGTCAGTGGAATACCATTTTGTTAAAAAAGTGTTTAGAACGAGGAAATTCATTATAAATAAATACAACAGTAGCCGGAAGCTGTCATTGCGCGTCATACGGTTAATGGCTTTGTTTAAAAATCCACCGTTTTTTTTTAACAATACGTGTGCGTCAGTCCTTCCTCTAAAGATATTAACGATAGTTTTTGTAATGTGAGATTTAGACGCTTAAATCTTATACTTCCGTTATTACCGGCTTAGGTACAGTAACGTACTTCATATTGACTGTTATACAAGTTCTCCAGTTTTACGACATGACACGGTACACGTAGGTGCAGATTTCATTTCAGAATGTTTGTAATACTAATGGTGTTATAAACATTCTGAGAGTGCATCTTGTTAAACGGTTGCCGTTGGGCTCCATAGAACAAAGATATGAGCAGAGCGGTTGGTAGAAACTGGTTGCATGTAGTCAAAGATCAGTTAGGTGGCAGATATGTACAGCAGTAACGTAAGCTGATGATGATGATAATGTTAATTTTTATAACGTATGTGTTTTGATATATAACAATAATATTATTTTTCATTATCAAATAAGGTAAATTTGATTTCATGTTTGTATCTCTTATCATTAGAGTAATTCGTTATTTCTGAACACCATGTCATTACTTACAGTAATTGTGCCACTTTTCATTACTCTTCTCCAGTTTGCATAGCATTTGCTAAAATTCCGTTACGATTACCCGAACCCGTTAAAAATGGCCGAGTAATTGCAGAAATAAAGAATCTTTTTTAATTTTCGCATAGAATGCTTATTACGTCTAATTTATGATGCATGACCGATTCGTATATGGCTTATAACTGGGTAGCATTTCGCTAGGTAATTAATGTCCATAAGTTTTTAGTTTGTTAATAGACATGTTCTGTTTATCTTCCTGTAGATTAGTAGTAGTAGCTTTGATATGGGCTTTTTAAATATGAACTTATTTTATAATTGCGAACCTTTATAGCTTAGTGGTTTACATCGTTAACAAATAGAACAAAAGTATTTGTAATTTCAAGTTAGAATTCCCTTCGGCGGTCTTTCCGAACCGATACGACATTCGCACCTTCAAAAATCAAGCCTACATATACATGAAAGGCCGGCAACGCTTCCACGACTCCTGCGGTGTCGCGGTTGTCTATGGGCGGCTTGCTCGTTTGCCCTCCTATACCATAAAAAAAGAATTTATTATGCGCTATGCGGCGGACATTGTAGTCATACATTCTAAAGAATACTTTCTGGACTGGAGCCCCGTTACGTGCTATGTTCCTTGCCTTCTGTTTAAAATGAGAGTGGTTACTTAAATCCTGTTTTTCGAAAGAAAATAAAAAGGTAAAATATTTTTCTATGGGTATACTAACACAATATCTCTGGCCTTAATTAAGTCTTTAAAGGCTCTGCGCACTTTATTAAGACGCGGTGCTATGGTACTGTAATATGGCGCGCTGCTTATTACAGCAGGGAGTCTTACTTATTAATTAAATATATGTACATATAAAATAAACAGAATAACAAAATTATAGCCCGATGTATGTCACTCATTTCAAATTAGAAATAGTAAATGTATATATTACAGAATTATAAAATGCATATTTAATACCATTCTTTGTACAGATTTGCATACAAACTTTAATCTACTATTTCATGAGAATCTATATTATTTTTATTTATATTATTATTATTTAATATTTATATTATTTAATACTTTATTGTACACATAAAACACGACAAACAAGAGTTAAAAGAAAAGAAAATGTTCAAAGGGCAGCTTAACTCAAAATTGAGTTTTCTTCCAGCAAACGCAGGAGTGAAAGAGAGATAAGATAAGCTGTGAGGATAGAAATAAGTCTACAACAACAAAATATAATAATAATATACATAGCAATAAATATTATATAAAACCATACATATATACATATATATATATATATATATATATATATATATATATATATATAGAAAGTTATCATAGCCAACCTACAGGCATCCACAACATCACAGGCATTACAAAAGCGTTGCCAGCCTTTGAGAAATATATGTTTGATTTTTGAAGGTTCCATTTCCTTACTATATATATATATATATATATATATATATATATATATATATATGTATATGTATATGTATATGTATATGTATATGTATATGTATATGTATATGTATATGTATATGTATATGTATATATATATATATATGTATATGTATATATATATATATATATATATATATATATATATATATATATATATATTAGGTGTACAAATAAGTTTCCGCGGTTTTTTATAAAAAATTAGGAATTTATTGTAAAGGAAAAGTACATTACGTTTTATTCAAAGTATTTTCCATCATTTGCCACTACTTTTCCCCATCTTTCTGGCAACATTCGGATACCCCGTCGAAAAAACTCTTCATCTTTTGACGCTATCCACAAATCTACCCAATTTTTGGTGTCTTCATATGATGTGAAGCGCTGCTCAGACAGACCATGTGCCATCGACCGGAACAGGTGATAATCAGAAGGGGCTAAGTCTGGTGAATACGGCGGGTGGGGTAAAACTTCCCAGTTGAGTGTTTCCAAGTATGTTTTTACCGGCGCCGCAACATGTGGACGAGCATTATCGTGTAAAAGAATAATTTTGTCGTGTCTGGAGTAGTAATGGGCGCGTTTTTCGATGCAAAAAACTCTTTTTTTTATTCCTGGCAAGCAATATGCATTTCACTCATGCATAATCGGCGTTCAACGTCTCTCGGCTTTAGTTCATATGGAACCCAATTTCCTTGTTTTTGAATCATTCCTAACGATTTTAAACGATGTGAAATTGCTTGTTGAGTCACTTGTAGAGTAAGTGCAAGTTCTTTTTGCGTTTGGGACGAATCTTCCTCCAATAGTACTTCTAATTCCATGTCTTCGTACACTTTCGGCCTTCCACTGCGTTCTTTGTCTTTAACGTCAAACTCACCGTTCTTAAACTTTTGAAACCATTCCTGACAACTTCTCTCACTTAAAGCAGCTTCACCATATGCTTCTAGAAGCAATCGATGCGCCTCAGCTGCAGATTTTTTCACATTAAAGAAGTAAATCAAAAGTTCCCGCAAATGATGCTTATTCGGAATAAAACTTGACATTTTTGCACGAAAAAAATTACGTGATGCTGATACGGAATCACTAGTACTTTAAGGTTATGGTGTTGCCAGATGACTAAACTTGGGATATTACGTTTTACATCTGACAATTTCTCCATAACCTTCTGGTGGGGCCATCTTTTGACAAACCGCGGAAACTTATTTGTACACCTAATATATATATATATATATATATATATATATATATATATATACATATACATATACATATACATATACATATACATATACATATACATATACATATACATATACATATACATATACATATACATATACATATACATATACATATACATATACATATATATATATATATATATATATATATATATATATATATATATAGAAAGGAAATGGAACCTTCAAAAATCAAACATATATTTCTCAAAGGCTGGTAACGCTTTTGTAATGCCTGTGATGTTGTGGATGCCTGTAGGTTGGCTATGATAACTTTCTATATATATATATATATATATATATATATATATATATATATATGTATATATGTATGGTTTTATATAATATTTATTGCTATGTATATTATTATTATATTTTGTTGTTGTAGACTTATTTCTATCCTCACAGCTTATCTTATCTCTCTTTCACTCCTGCGTTTGCTGGAAGAAAACTCAATTTTGAGTTAAGCTGCCCTTTGAACATTTTCTTTTCTTTTAACTCTTGTTTGTCGTGTTTTATGTGTACAATAAAGTATTAAATAATATAAATATTAAATAATAATAATATAAATAAAAATAATATAGATTCTCATGAAATAGTAGATTAAAGTTTGTATGCAAATCTGTACAAAGAATGGTATTAAATATGCATTTTATAATTCTGTAATATATACATTTACTATTTCTAATTTGAAATGAGTGACATACATCGGGCTATAATTTTGTTATTCTGTTTATTTTATATGTACATATATTTAATTAATAAGTAAGACTCCCTGCTGTAATAAGCAGCGCGCCATATTACAGTACCATAGCACCGCGTCTTAATAAAGTGCGCAGAGCCTTTAAAGACTTAATTAAGGCCAGAGATATTGTGTTAGTATACCCATAGAAAAATATTTTACCTTTTTATTTTCTTTCGAAAAACAGGATTTAAGTAACCACTCTCATTTTAAACAGAAGGCAAGGAACATAGCACGTAACGGGGCTCCAGTCCAGAAAGTATTCTTTAGAATGTATGACTACAATGTCCGCCGCATAGCGCATAATAAATTCTTTTTTTATGGTATAGGAGGGCAAACGAGCAAGCCGCCCATAGACAACCGCGACACCGCAGGAGTCGTGGAAGCGTTGCCGGCCTTTCATGTATATGTAGGCTTGATTTTTGAAGGTGCGAATGTCGTATCGGTTCGGAAAGACCGCCGAAGGGAATTCTAACTTGAAATTACAAATACTTTTGTTCTATTTGTTAACGATGTAAACCACTAAGCTATAAAGGTTCGCAATTATAAAATAAGTTCATATTTAAAAAGCCCATATCAAAGCTACTACTACTAATCTACAGGAAGATAAACAGAACATGTCTATTAACAAACTAAAAACTTATGGACATTAATTACCTAGCGAAATGCTACCCAGTTATAAGCCATATACGAATCGGTCATGCATCATAAATTAGACGTAATAAGCATTCTATGCGAAAATTAAAAAAGATTCTTTATTTCTGCAATTACTCGGCCATTTTTAACGGGTTCGGGTAATCGTAACGGAATTTTAGCAAATGCTATGCAAACTGGAGAAGAGTAATGAAAAGTGGCACAATTACTGTAAGTAATGACATGGTGTTCAGAAATAACGAATTACTCTAATGATAAGAGATACAAACATGAAATCAAATTTACCTTATTTGATAATGAAAAATAATATTATTGTTATATATCAAAACACATACGTTATAAAAATTAACATTATCATCATCATCAGCTTACGTTACTGCTGTACATATCTGCCACCTAACTGATCTTTGACTACATGCAACCAGTTTCTACCAACCGCTCTGCTCATATCTTTGTTCTATGGAGCCCAACGGCAACCGTTTAACAAGATGCACTCTCAGAATGTTTATAACACCATTAGTATTACAAACATTCTGAAATGAAATCTGCACCTACGTGTACCGTGTCATGTCGTAAAACTGGAGAACTTGTATAACAGTCAATATGAAGTACGTTACTGTACCTAAGCCGGTAATAACGGAAGTATAAGATTTAAGCGTCTAAATCTCACATTACAAAAACTATCGTTAATATCTTTAGAGGAAGGACTGACGCACACGTATTGTTAAAAAAAACGGTGGATTTTTAAACAAAGCCATTAACCGTATGACGCGCAATGACAGCTTCCGGCTACTGTTGTATTTATTTATAATGAATTTCCTCGTTCTAAACACTTTTTTAACAAAATGGTATTCCACTGACGTAAATGGTTCACGTTATCATAATATAGTAGAATTTTTCGTTTTTATCCAATGTCGATGCATTTGCGATATATTACGATCTCTTTACGCTTTCGTTGCTTCCTTCACACTCATCACTCTTTTCATGCAAGCTCGCTGGTTAAGGATACTCTTGATCTGGCATTTCCTATAAATTTCAGCAATTTGATCAAGGTATGTTTCCCTAGGTTCTACCCTACCGACTCAGTCTTTCAAAATCTAATTTATAAATATTATTTTTCATTCACTGAGTCACTTCGTTATATAGAGAAAGGATTCGGAAGAGATAATGACTGCCTCAGTCTATGTGGACCCATTTTAAATTAAAACACTTAATAGATCGTTTTATAAACATTTAATAATAATAGTGTATAAATATGTTGACGAAGTAAAGTGAATGCTGATATCCCGTGAGGTGTGATAATTTCCTAGTCGAGCCGGCCCTTTTGTACTACCGTAGCCTTAGCACTATTAGGAAAGAAATATGAATGTTAGATTATTAATAGATAAACGGACTTTGTTGAGGATGTATTTAATGTATTTATTTATTTTATATTAAGTCATTGATTCTGTGTACGATAAAAGTACATAATAACAAGATCAGAAAGCATTGCGGTCAGCTTTCGTCACCGAACTTAAGACGTAGTGATTTCTCGGCGCACCCGCCGCGTCCTACAGTTGCCATGTCCCACCACGCCAGGGCTACCAGGAGACTTCTTCTTTGTTAGGTTAAAATAAAATCCACTTACCATGTCCAACCGGTTAGTGATCAAAAGCATTCAGAAAATACTTTCAGTAATGCAGTCCGTCAAGGGCTTATGACAGTTTAGCCTAGATTCCAAATTCGATTACTTACAGACTTAAGTCTTTATGTGTTACTTTTACAACAGACCTTGTTGTCAATTTAGAGAACTAAAGCTAATAGACCGGATACATATGCTTTTAACATGAGCGTACAATTACAGTTATTAGGTTAGACTGCAGTCGTTCGGGCACAATTGAATTGTCAACTGCAGTTGTCGTCTGCACAGATACGTACAGTCAACTGTAAACTTGCTGTTCGTCTGAAAGCGTTAATGCAGTACGTCTCTTGACGTCCTTGTCCGCCATTCGTTTAACCTCGTACCAAAACATTAAATAACGCAATATTTTATTCAGCTCACTTAATTGATAACCACGTTTCCAAGCTAATGTAACTCTGGGTGGAAGGCAAAGTGGGAATGAGCTATTTAACAACGCTTATTTTTAATTTGAAATCAGTATTTAGCACGTGCTATGTTGTAAAGGAAATATCACAAAGAAAGAAGCCATGTATTCAGCAATGGGACATACGTACATATACATGGGCTGCAAAAAAATGACTAAAACTTAAACTTAAATGGACTTTGTCAATTTTATCCCATTTTAGATCTCCTAAGAGTGATTAAACATATGCGTCAAGTAAATGAAAGTGTTATGTATATAAGTAACACAATCAATAACTGCTAAGGTCCATAGCATTGAAGAAGTTGACGTCAAACGCCGTAACGTAATTATGCGATGTGGAAGTTCGAATATGTTGATGGATATTGAACGTAATTGTTTCAGTTGCCATTTTCATCAAATTGCGGCCATATATAGATAATAAAAAGGTCATGCAATTGTAATGAAAAGATAGACCATGTTAACTCAGATACCGAGGCTTCTTTACGAAGATTAATATTTATTGTTTTTATAAATGCTATCGCCGTCATTTACTTATTGATTAAAATATAATACATTACATCTCAGCCAAGGAGTCTAAAGCCGGGATGTGAGGTTGAAACTGAAATAAGCTTAAAAGACACAAACGTGTATCGTGTTGGGAAGATGTTCTATTGAAATAGATTCATTTTCTCGATTTAATGAAACGCAATCTGACTAGATAGTAATGACAACTAACACGGAGCGGCTGGCGACTGTCAGCAACTAAACACTTCAACGATTGAAAAAATGTCATTTTTGACAGGCCTGCTATATGTCCAATGGTCATTGGATCATTCGTCATTGGATGCCCTTTTAAGCTACGACGATTTTTTATTTCAATCACATATCACATTACTTTGTGGTAACTAAGATTAATTCCATGGAACACTTGCGAAAACAGTTCACAATTCAAATTATCAAAAAAGCTTATTTATTAAATGTTACATTAAAATTCCCACATATTTACAACCAAGGCAAACCAAGGCAAACCAAGGCAAACCAAGGCAACCATAAAACTCAATTTACGCAGGTAAACACTTAGTAGGCCGCATTATGTCGATTCGGGATTGGGAACGCCATTGGACAGTCTTTACCCTGGGGCATGCTCTTACATTCTGCAACCGCGGCAGGGGGTTGATGTCCCTCTTTGCTTGAACATTATTTAGTTAGGACAGTATTTCACTGAATTAAATTATATTACATTCATCAGATTAATTTCCCCGAGGTTCACTATCATCAGCGGACTGCCGCAGGCTATTGATGAATCGAAATAGTTTGCTAATTTCAGATATTTGATATGCAGTTAACCCAGAATTTTTTTACATCCGTAAATGTCCCACTATTGAGCACAGGTCTTCCCATTTCTGGAGGAATAGACGATAATCACCACGCGTGTCTAATGCGGATAGGTGGGGTAACTACACCCGGAATAAGCCCGCGACCATTGACTCCGTAGGCGGCAACACTCCCCCACTGCGCCAATTGGTCGTCAGCATACAATAGAACTACCCAATCTTCGCGTGGATGTTGCACGAGCAATTGTGAAAGCAAAAGCAAAGCAGTTGATGGACAACAGCGTCTACCTGCCTAATAAAAGCCAATCATCGATCTCCAATTCACACGGCAAATGTAGGGATGACGGCAAATTTAACAATTTTTAGGGAGACTAGATGTCCAGTGGACTATTAATTTTTTTTATTACTTATATTGATAATAGACCAGAATAAAAGAATGAATATCTTTAATAATCATAATAACAAGAAACAATTCTTCAGACCGTAATTTGCCTTTGCTAACAAAACAGAATGACGAAAGGATATAGAAATCGGATCAAGGTCGTCGAAGCTCAACCGCTATCACTAGTTGTTGTAACTCGATATCGCAACAAATTTGCGGAACTAATAAAATTTTATCACCAATTCTCCATATTAGTGATTTGTAGTGAATCATTCTCGGTGTGATCCAATGCATTATTTGAATCAATGTAAAAAAACCATCGCTTTTTATATTGAGCTTTAAGATTTCTTATACAAGATTTCAACATCGTATATGAAATACGAAACAATGAATCTATGAAAAATCTTTTGTCAAATAAAGTAGTATAAGTACAAATGGAAACGCGTATAAAACGTAATAGGAAACGTTGTAACCAGCAATAGCTCAATTGGTAAAGTCTGGCTTACTATCTAAGGTCCTAGACGTAAATGGGCTGTCAAAAAAAATAATAAAACAAAATTTCATTTGCGTCTAATATGCTCTGTCTAGTTATATGGTTACAAGTTTATCACAACTTCTATTTACCCGTCGCAGTAATCGAGGACGACCCGTCTGGTGATAAGATAAAGTTGCGTTGGTATTATCTATTCAATATTATTAATGTTATGGCGCCGACTGATAATCGCAGCTTACAAACATTTTTTTTATGTGAAAAATTCATTAGCAGCGCGTTGTGATTTAACACTCGATGAAACGAAAAAGCGACAAACACATACATATGTACATATATCTCAAGGAATTACCTTGAAATACATACATACATATCGTCATGTCTATCTCCCGTAGGGTTAGGCAGAGACCACAGATATCCATCCACTACGATCCTGGCACACCTTCCTTGCTTCCTCCACACTCATCTATCTTTCCTTTCACATTTATTGTAGCGAAACGGCTCTCGATATGATACTACCGCAACGGAAGACAAGAAGTGACACGGTAGTAGCTCGGGAGGCCGGGGTGGCGTACCCGTGTACCAATACCATAACTACCCGACAGGCGGCTAGGCAAAGATACTCCTTATATTATTAATTTGAAATAATGAGATATAATTAATACATTATACAGTCTTTCCTGTTATCTCGGTCTTCTCTGTGTGTGGTGTTTAGTTTTCTGAAGGTTTTACGTGTACCACTGTATAACGCCTTTGAATACTTTTTAATTTTTCTAAATTAGTATAAACCAATTTCCAGTTCCTTACTTTTTTTTATAACAGAGTAATATTACAAAAATACGACAATGTCATTTATAGTGACATTGGAACCTTCAAAAAAACAAGCCTACACATTTCTTTATGGCCGGCAAAGCTTGTGCAATGCGTATGGCACTGCGAATGTCTATGGGCGGTGTTGATTGGTGTCAATCCCATAAGAATGATCACTCACAATCTCACCTGATGGTAAGCTATTACCGTCGCCTAAGTATTGCTTTGAACATACAAGACATAAATTGCAAGTGTAAATCTCACCTAAAGCCGTGACACAAAAACTCCACTACAATTTCCATAACAATAGATAGATCGGCGAAAAGCATTCTCAACTAACTTTCAGGTTAAACACACCTCCAAATTGCGGTACAACTTGAAGCGAGTGCATTACTTTCCCCAGATGAAATCATATTCTATACCACGTGAAAAGTAATCAAAACCCAACAAATATCGTTCACACTAAAACTCCCCTTAGTGCAATGTAATAAGATTAACAATCGCCTGTTTGAGAATTGACTACATTTAAAAGGCAAAGTTAAAAAACTCTCGTCTAGACGTTCCGTTGCACGCCTGCCAGCTGTTTTATTCGGAGCATA